>JAVYIG010012307.1:0-54533 GCA_035222895.1 Strongylocentrotus droebachiensis | reverse complement strand
ACTGAATAAAAACCGCCTGTTATTTCATTTATTCTTCACATGTTTTTTTGTTCGGGTTTATATATGGCAATTGTATCCGATAACCAATTTAAAATCGTGAAAAATGGAATCTATGAGGGCAATTATTTTCCTTTTTTGTTAAAGATGAAATGAGAAGGAAATCAACATCTTATCGCGTCAAGACTGTCCGAACCATCCCTTTTTCCCGTTCTCTCTATCTCTCTTCCTCTTTTTTGTGCAATAGGATCTCGTCACTAAATGTCATTTGAAGAAAAATAAAAAAAATTGCAGTGCGACGTCTTGTTACCTCTTCATAATGGTCGCATAAATTTGTTTTTAAACGGATGAGTTTTTTGAGTTTGAGTTTGAGTTTATTTACAACAAAAATAATAACAAGTAAAACATAATGTATCAAGCATGATTACATAAAATATAACGATATAACACAAAATTGATAACATTACACATGAATAATATAAATATTGTTTTACAAAGTATGTCGTATACAAATGGAATAAAATATTATGTGTACACTTTTAAAGGGGGTACCAGAAGTTAGCACAAGTGCTAGTCGAGTCTGGTTTTAAAGAATTCTTTCTGATGATATTTAGATGGTTTGATAATGTTTAATGTATACATAATATGCGAGAAACATATGAAGAGTTCCGTCGCACATCGCAACACATTGTATCTCCATTTTTTCAAGTTGAGGTATTTGCGATTGGCATTGCTAGAACAATTATAAAGAAAATAACGAGAATTAATGTTGACAATTTGTACAATAATTTTAAAATAATTTCTTTGAATGTAAGGAACGGGGTATCAAGTAAAAGGCATCTTTTCATTTTACGAGAGTGGTGTTACTTTAACATTTTCAAAAAATGGCGCTTGACTCGTTTCAGGGTGAAACTCCTCATTTCTACATCACATTTTTGTTACTGCTAATTTATTTTTTACTTACAACATTATGTTTCAATGATACTTTCCCGATACACACGCGCTTAGAATTACAAGTCAAGTTGCCGTTTATCATGAAATGAAACCCACTTGAGGATTAAACATCCAGGTATTTGATGCTCTCAGATAGCTCCCAATCCTCTTGATCTGTGTTATGCTAGTACAATCTAGAAGACATCGACCTGGGACTTGAAAGAAGCTTTGAATGATGGTAATCGAGTAGCATACGGGTATTTGATGCTCTCAGATAGCTCCCTATCTTCTTGATCTTTGTTATGCCTAGTACAATCTAGAAGACATCGACCTGGGACTTGAAAGAAGCTTTGAATTATGGTAATCGAGAAGCATCCGGGTATTTGCTTTCTCTCAGATGACTGTGTCTGACTTTTCTTTCGATCCTTCATCCGAATCTAAACAATCCTGACAATAACGCGTACCCACTTGAGAGATGTTCAATCCCAAGACCTATTTATTTTTAATTATATAATACATATCCCCTATTTTTCCATATTCGTGGATCAAAGGAATTCTTAAGAAACTCTAAAGAGGACACACAAACGAAATTATCGACTTTCGATCGCGTGCAAGGTCTATATTTCACCAACTTTTGAAATACCTACTTTGATTGGCTATTTTCGTAATCTAACTATTAAATGTATATCTACATGTATAATGTGCCTCGATACAAATTGTTTCATTCATCTGTTATGAATAATTGTATTTAAAAAGTCAGAATGAAAATTGGATGTATTACGTGTTGTTATTAGGGCAAGCCATAACGTTTGTCCTACATAGTAACGACTTATGTACGTAATTTCAATTCTGAACATTGAGATACATTCATTTTTAACAGGTAAATGAAATAATGTGTATGTAAACGCCTCACAAAGGCATATGCATTAATTTGGTTACATTACGTAAATGGCCCCTTAATTCGCTTTTTTTTGGAAGTGATTATCTCAATCTTTATTATGACAAATACTGATACCACCAGCCTAACTTTATCTGAACCTACATGTGAAATTATGTCATGTGTATGATCCCACGCATATGTTTATTACTCTCTCTTATTTATTCTTCTTTGTTTTAAATCGTATTAAATAACGAAGAAATTAGAGATTTAAAAAAGCGTATTACGGGAAGAAAACAAAAGGGAGAAAGATATATAAAGAGAGATATATGGAGATGGATAGGGGAGAGAGATAGGGAGATGGACGAGGAGAGAGAGAGAAAAGTGAGTTTTAGAATAATGTTGCTGAGTGTTTTTCATTTGTATAGAAAAAAAACAGGGGACCAAGAACAGAACCCTGAGGTACACCATATTTAATAGAAGCAAGTTGGGAACTAGTACCATCCACCACAAGAAATTGAGTCCTGTCAAACAAATAGCTTCGAACCAAGACAATACTATACCACGTACTCCATAATGCGCAAGTTTCCCGAGGAGGATGCCATGGTCGATGATATCAAACGCCTTAGATAGATTTAAGAATATCCCCAAACAACACTTGTCTCCATCAATAGCTTTTATGATATTACTTATAAATTAAACACACCCATTTGTGTAGAGAAGTGCTTACGCAATCCACACTGCTGAGAAGTCAAGCTATTCTTTTTACATAGAAACTCATTTAAGCGTTTATAAATTATATTCTCAATAATTTTAGAAAAGATTGGTACAATGCTATTGCCCTATAATTATATATGACATTTTTACGGTTAGATTTGTTATACACTGGTACCACTTTAATTATCAGGAACAACTCCCTGAGATAAGGACATATTAATGAGTGTGCATAAGGGATCAATGAACAGGTGAATGCACTCCTTTATAATTCTAGTTGAAATATCATCAGAACCACTAGATTTAGATGGTTTCAAAGACGATACAATATCGATGATCTCAGATTTTGAAGTTGGTTTTAGAAACATAGATGCATTATCATCACACTTTTCATATATCATAACAAGATTATGGAACTTGAGGAATATCTGTACTGCTTTTCATGGGTAATCCAATGAAATATTCATTAAAACGTTCAGCCTTATCCTTGGCTGATGATAGAAGTATTCCATTAAAATCCATTTCTTGACGAAGTGAATGCCTATTTGACCGACCTAACGATTTATTGATATGAGACCACGTTTGCCTAATTGCGCCTTTAACACTGTGGAACAAATCATCGCAATCATTTTGCTTGGCTATACCATGGACCTGTATGTCCATGGCTATACGAAGAGTATTAACCAAGACAGTCCTATAATCATAGACCTACATTTTTTAAAAATTATCAGCTGTTGGTCTTTTGACATAACAACCATAAAGCTTATGTTTATGATTTATTATGTTTTCAATGAACCACGAGTTACCCATGGCTTTTACAATTTACTCTTTATTGATACCTCAATTAATGGGAAACATGAATTCAGAAAGAAAATGTATACAGGGAGTCACGCTGTGGAGAATGTGCGTTAAAATGTGCAGAATAGTACTCGAATCCAGTGAGCGGAGTATTAATACTAGTACTGTAAGCCCTTAGTCAGTTAATCGTAAAGCGTTATTTAAGAAACCGGTATTAATATTATCATCATTATTATTATTTCTTTATCATTATCATTATTAATATTGTTGTAAATATTATTATGTTCATTGCCTTTCTTTCAGAGGTTAACCAAAACATTACAAACAAAAACGGCTGACATGGCAGAAGTCACTAGATCTATTTCAAATCTTTCCTTGACTTGTATCTTTATTTTAATATCCTTGTTTTTTTGTATTTTTTTAATCATTATTATCATTTAATTCTAAGAGAAAAGTCAAATAGCAAAATTGTCTACCTTGTCTTTTTTAAAGACCTTTGTCTTTTTTAAAGAGGAAAACCAAATAAAAAAAAATATATATATATATATTTATTGTTTAACGCTTTAAGTTCACTACTTCTTTTGTCCGCGCTTCACCTCGTCATTGCGTGGCTTGACTTCATACTTCACTTTAACATTGACGATACTTCAACTTTTAGAAACAAAACACAAAAAACAAAATGATGGGGGTTGATTTTCTGTCCGAGGGAGGCTGAGATCCAAAGCCCCTCTTTTGCACTTGCATCATGTTATTGTCCACTTACTGTATTTATAATATGCTTTGCAATGCGATCCTAAAATTATACATAAATCATGAAAATAATCTTGAAAAGCAATTCAAAACATGAGCGAGCAAAAATTAAAATAAAGTGATATTCGGTATTATGTGGCACATGGGTATTTTTTCCCCTGTATTTTGAAGCAAATACAGTGTGGAGCTGGATTTTAGGTTATTACACATTTAATTCCATTCATGTATTCCTGTAAAACGGAAAGAATGGGTTCTTATAGTTCAAACGGATAATGGGGATAACACTAGTTATCCCGTGTACGAGTGTGATACGTATGGAATGAAGTATTAGTTCTGAACATAGTATTGAAAAATACTGGAAGAATCCTTTGTGATGCTTAAACAGGAAAAAGTGATATATTAAGTTGTATAATAGTTCAAACGCTGGGAGAATTCTTAATTTAACAAATAGTTGTAGAGTGGGATTACGAAAGTTACTCTGTTTAATCAACCGTATTGCACGTTTTTGTAAAATATATAGTTTATCAATACAGATTGGCGGGTGTAAAATATCTGAGTTTCGATAACACACTTATACTTCTCGAAAGCTTAGAAGATATATTAGAATGTGATACTTCCAGTCAAGTGACTCATGAATAAAAATGCCTATAAAGAAAATATAAGACTCAGTTCTTGCAATAAAAGTATTTTCATTTCTTCGACTCAGTGTTTGGTAGATTTTTTTTCTCCTTTTAAAATGGAATAATAAATACTACATTTTCTTAAAATTAAATAATAGCTCTTTACATCGGATAAGCCAATCTGCCGCCTAGCGTAGCAGGGCACTTATTGATTTCGTCAGAATCTTTGTACTTTTCCCCCTTTCGTTCTGTATAGATTTTGTTCGCTTCATATCACATGAATGACATGGTTAATGACATATGTCACTTACATTTTCATGACATGTGCCATATGCATGATTATTGTTTCCCTTTACTTTGTCTTTTCTTTCTCTTTTTGCCGGCTACAAAAAAAAAAAAAAAAAAGAATAAGAAAGGAAAAGAGAAAAGGGAAACAACAAAAAAAATCAACTTTAAACAAAATCCTAGGTGTGGGTTAGAGTGTTCGTACTGGGCTGCCCATAACATAGTGGTGTACGCGTAAGCATCCTAATTTTAAGCTTGGCAAGCCACGGACCTCCCGGTGTTCAATTTTCTTCCCGATTCTTCCTGTGTCCTTCTAAAATTTGCCAATATTTTTTGTTCGCATTTTGCCAGATTTCTCTGAAGAAAATTTTAATTTTCAAACTCATTTAATACGGGATTCGGTGTATTATTATATATTGGCTTAATTTTTTCTCTACAGTTGGCTCTTTTATTTCTCTACAGTTGAAAAGAAAACTTTGTGAACATTCTGTGGTTCATACTAGCATAGCAATAAAGTTCAAATACATTTTAACTTTAAACGTTATGACTTTTCGGTGAGTTGTGGCATAAATGAATCGATATATCCGCATGCAAGAAACAGTGTACCGCGCATGTACCGTTGCGTTTCGAGTATAAATTCAGCTTAACCCTAAAAAGGCCGGGCTATTTGACCGGCGAGGGGGGGGGGTGGGGGGGGGGGGGGGCATTATGGCCCCCCATAAGATCTCGGCTGTGAAGAGGCCGATCTCCGCGAAAATTTGCACGCATGTCAAGTGAAGTGTATAGAATACTATGATTATTTCATTTTTTGGAAAAAATCACTCATTTACATATTTATGGTAATTTATGCAAATAAGGTCATAAAATCATAAATAAGGTCATAAAATCATAAATAAGGTCATAAAATCATAAATCATATATTATTCATATTTAAGCATCTTTTTCACTACATTATATTCATTAGACCATTCTGAATAATGATACATTTTTTTTTTAGAAGAGCCAGCTTATTCCTTATGTTAACCCTTGTTTTGATAATTTCTTATGTATTTCATTGTTTTGTTAACTTATGTATTTTGTTGTTTTATTTCATTTCTAACTACAATTCATCTATTTTGACTCCCAAAACAACAACCTAAACTTTAAACAAGACCCAATAACCCATGTTTGATCTGTTTTTAGGAAAAATGACCTTTCAATATGTTTTGTACACAAATCACGAAAATGAGCGATTTTCGGGGCTGACATGCAAAGACAAAAGGTCACGTGACCTTGTAACCCTAGGTCCGATTTTCAAGAAAAAACGTTTAAAAGTTGCGCAAGACTCGAAAGAAAAAAATCAGCGAGCGGCGGGGCGCCATCCATATGCGTTCCCGAACAATCAGACAAATCGTGGGTGGGGGGCATGATGCCTCCCCCCCCCGGCCTTAAGGGATAGTTGAGCTATGTTGCAGAGGGCGCTACACAAACAAAAAATTGTGAGATAATGACAAAACTCAGTGTCAAATTTGAAAGAACATAATATTTAAACGACAAAATCATCTTTGTTTGATCAAAATCGGTTCACAGACAGCTGAAATATAACGATTTCTAATACTTGTGTACCACCACAAATAATTATTAGATATTTTGAAAAATTTGAAAAACCGTTGAAAAAACGAAATAACGCCTTTTACGTATAATTTTAGCCAATGCCGATGATGGCTTTTTTTGTTGGCATTTTCGTGTTGCTTATAATATGCACAACTAGCTGGTCCATGTATTGTTATTTTTAATTAAATAATTAATTAACGGTCACCGTGTTTTTTTTAAAGTGGAGCTGAATTGGTATGCTCGTATTGGTTCAATTTCACACATTTTGGGGGTCTAAAATTACCTTCATAGCAATTTTAGGTTCTAAAAGGGCACTAGAAATGTCATAGATAAGAATAAGAGCAATAACAACGCATTTTGAAGGCATTTGCGATCTGAAAACAGAACTCAACTATCCCTTTAGGTCTATTGGACAGGTCAAATGACATACAATTTTGAAAACTCCAAATCCAGCCACGATTCAGTCCTAGTTTTCTCATATGGTCTGGGATTTAGGACAGTCGGTAAAGTTTTCACAAGTTTTCTTTTTAAATGTAGAGAAATAATGAAGCCAATAGGCCTATAATGAAATTGTGGGCAATTTTTTTTCACCAAATCGCGTAAATTGTGTTTGAAAATTGAAATTTTCATTCTTTGAGTGACCGGTATTACCATCCTCATTTCCCCCTATATAGACTGTAGTGTTATAAAAACCGTTGGGAAAACGGTTTTTGACATTTTGAATTCCAATCACAAATATCTTGATAATCAGATGAGATCGGCTTGTAAATGCCATGGGATTCCTGACTGACCTAAAGGTATATACAGTGCGTTCCAGAAAAAACGGAACCGAGAGTTATCGATGTTTCATCATAAGTTAATCACATTTATAATTGATAAATGACACATATTTGTAAAACGTAGATCCTGCTCTTTCTTTTGATGTAACTCATAATGATGCATATTTTGCGCATGAGCGATTAAAAACAATTTGAAGAGAGGACACTAAAAAGTCACTTGGCGGGCGGTATCTGAATTTCAAATGACACCTCAATCAGGAAAATGAGCTAACAAAGTTCTGTTTGTTTAAAGTAAATAAAGATCGATGTGCTCGATCTTGTAATTAAAAACAAGTCAGAAAAAGTATTGTAACCAGCGGAATTCGATCAAGTATTCATCTTATCAGAACTCTATTTTATCAATATCAAGAGTTATGGGGAGGTCTCTTTGTTATTGATGTTGGGGGGGGGGGTGGTATCAATGACTATATTTGCCTTTTTAAGGTAAAGAAGTGTTGAATTCTTAATTCATTATGTTGCAGTTTTTATCGAAAATTCGAAAATCGGTCACACATATCTATATTTACATATCTCTATGTAAAGTAGGAAACTTGAAAATCGATAGGCTCAAAGAAAGATAATTGCCCCATTGTTAAAACATTTTCAGGATTTTTGTTCCTAACAGTTAAATGACAAGTCCACTCGAAAAATACTTACTTCCAATAAAAGCAGAAAAATCAGACAAACGAATCAAAAAAGGTTTGAGCAAAATCGGGTAACTAATAAGAAAGTTATGAATTTTTGAAAAAGTATGTAAAACTATGGAACAATGAGAATCACAACACAAATTGCCAAGATGGTTATCAGTTTGTGACGTCATGTCCTCACTATTTATCAATTGCTTTATATAGTTTAATCCCAATAATTTCCCTTTTTATTCCCCAAAACTTGATTTCCCCATGACTTTGCTCAGGTTATATGATTTGTATCATATTGCGTGCATGACATTTCACAAAATCTTTTATGAACTGTGAAGAATCGATACTATTTTCTGAATATTGAATATTCATAATTATTGATTCTTATATAAATAGTTTATCAAAGTTCACATTTTCATGATTTAATTGGAAACAAATTACTCTATATTAGTGCATCCACACAAAAACATATTACTATCAATCTAACTTGGATGCTGGTGTGAAGAAATGAGATTCTTAAGGAGAAAATCGGAAATTTATATCATCAATATAAAGAAAATAAATAGGGAATAGTGAGGACATGACGTCACAGACTCATAAGTGAGTTGCCAATTTGTCTAGTGATTTTCAACGTTTTTCATGTCATTACAAATTCATAACTTTCTTATAGTTATCCGATTTTGCTCAAACTTTTTTTGATTGGTTAGTCTGATTTTTCTGCTTCTATTGAAAGTAAGTTATTTTTCGAGTGGACTTGGGCTTTAATTAAAGTACAATGCAATTTTGTCTATTACATTATATCTCTACAAAGGCTATCGACTTTAAATTGATATAACAATCTAAGGTCGTGTAAATACACATAGCACAACCTGATGACTTCAAAAGTTAACTCGTCTTGACAATACGATGGCAAATAAGGTCAATTCATCATAATTATGTGACATCTTTAATCATACTCTTCTAATTTTGGACCTAATGGTGATTGGACCATTTAGTATTAGACACATGGCAATTGGACTTAATGGTGATTGTACCAAGCAGTGGCGTAGACATGTTCGTACACCTGGGGGGATGACTCAGGGGCGGATCTAGCTTTTTGCTAAGGGGGGGGGGGTTGACCAAAATAATGACGATGCGGAGCATCGTCCACGAGCCGCGAAGCGGCGAGCCGATTTTTTGTTGGGTGTTTATTTGAACCCCGTAAGTGATGTTTTCCTGGCATCTATTAACACAATGGAGACCATAAAAAGCAGTGCATGATAACGTCTTTTTAAATCAAGTAACAGTTAAATACACAGTTATATCCAGAGTTATCATGTGTTTGGTTAAGTTACCAGATGAGTTGAATATCTTCTCGCAATATTTGCACTTGAAAGGGTTTCTCTCCAGCGTGCGTTCTTTTTTCTTCTTTTTTTCTTTTTTTTTTCTTTTTTTCCCCCTTTTTTTGTTTGTTTGTTTTTTGGGCCGCCCAGGGGGGGGGGGTTTAAACCCCCTAACCCCCCCCCCCCGTAGATCCGCGCCTGTTTAATCTTGTGGTTATCTTGTGGTTTCCAAACCACAAGATAACCACAAAATACTTGTAAGATTTTCTTTTTTTACCGTCTGAATTGGCTTTCACCGTGTGAATGCGGCTAATAACAATAAACACAATTACAATAATGATGAGGATTATTATTATCATCATCATTAGTATTATTATTACTAATATTATAATTGTTATCATTATTATTATTACTATTATTATCATCATTATGACTTATTAAGTAAGCAAATATCATTCCCCAAAACCTGGGGGGGATGATTGTACATGCCACCCCCCCCCCCCCCACCTTGTCTACGCCCCTGGTACCAAGTGGCAGAAATATCGCAAGCACTCTCTCACTCTCTCTATCTCCTTCTCTCTCTCTCTCTCTCTCTCTCTATTTCTCTCTTTTGCTTGCTCTCCCCCTCTGTCTTAAAATCTATTTTAATATAATTACTTTTTTAGCACGAAATCCAATACAAAATATTGCTCAATGCGCTCTACATGAAAAAAGCAATTCTAATTACAGACAACAAAATATAAAGCATGATAAGGAAAAGATAGAAGTACACATTCATGTATTTGAATAGGCGTGTCTTTAAAACAGTTCTCTCGATCGTTCTCTTCTCTATCTTTCTCTCTCTCTCTCTAGCTCTGTCTGTCTCCACTATAGGTTTGCAACATGAGTTCAAACTTCACCATCAGCCTGTTTCTCCTTGCCGCCATCGCATGCCTGTCCGAAGGATGCTGTCCCGAGAGGTTCATGCAAGTCGGTAACCGGTGCTACTATTACAACTCCGGCAAGGTGGATTGGCACGATGCACGTGCTGCATGCGTAAGACTTGGGGCGCATCTAGTCAGCATCCACAACTTGGAGGATAGTAGAGAGGTCTATGCCTTATGGAAGAGTCTCGTCGATGAGAGTCTGCGGGATGATTTAGACGCGGTGAATAGCAGTATTTTTTGTAGCTGTATGGGGCAGGGATGATGTGATAGGCAAAATATTATTTTAACCCATTGCTTACTGGAACCTGGTGGTCCCTGTGTTAAGTCTATGGGAATTAGATAATTCAGTAGTCAACGGGTTAAAGGAGGGGGTTGGGTGGGAAATATGTACAGCTCGGAAGAGAGTAGAGAGTAGAGAGTTCTACACTGTCGCTCATAAAGGTGGAATATTTTTTTTTTTACCCCAATTTATGGAATTATTTAAAAAATAATTAAAAATTAATAGATCTAGATAATAATATACATTATCAGATTTTATTGAATGATAATTTGCCAATGTGTGTTTTGCGGGACTGCTAAAGCATGTGTATGCTTCTATGCTTATCAACTAGGGGACCTACGCCCTTAAGTCATAAATGACAGTAATGAGGATTAATGCCCCACAAAAGGGTACTCATATAGCACATCGACACGGTTTTGATCCTGGGGCCTCACAGTTATGAGGCCATTGCTTTGTCACTGAACCATGACTGTACGAAGCGGGGGCTAGGGTAGGGGGCAGTTTCCATAAATAAAATAAAAAACAGACAAAGCAATACATTTTCAATAATTTATTGCAATTTACCCCGGTTCCCAACATAAACAAATCTCGTGTGTGCCCATGCCTTGAGCCATAATGCATGGCCGTTCGGAATGGAAACTGCCCCCTACCCTAACCCCCGCTGCGTACAGTCATTATTCAGTGACAAAGCAATGGCCTCGTAACTGTGAGCCCCCAGGATCAAAACCGTGTCGATGTGCTATATTAATGCCCTTTTGTGGGGCATTAATCCTCATTACTGTCATTTATGACTTAAGGGCGTAGGTCCCCTAGTTGATAAGCATAGTAGCATACACATGCTTTAGCAGTCCCGGAAAACACACATTGGCAGATTATTATTCAATAAAATCTGAGAATGTATACTATTATCTAGATCTATTATTTTTAAATTATTTTTTAAATAATTCCAGAAATTGGGGTAAAACTAAAATATTCCAACTTTATGAGCGACAGTGTATGTTCTTTGAAATAGTTTTGCTGTTGAGAATTACGCACATTATGGTGAGTAAGAGACGAGTAATGTAGAAATGTTGTGGTCCAGTGGATAAGTTTCTGGACTGTGAACCACAGGGTACGGGGTTCGAATCCCTACCCCTACACTAACATCCTTCAGCAATACGTTTAGCTACATTTGCCACACCCTCCTTCGAGGTGAGTGAAATGGGCACCTGGTACGACTATGCCTTGCACTGTGCGCTGAAAGCTAGGGAAAACATTTCCAAAGCTCTTAAGGCCCTTTTACACTTTCACGGATCGCATCACGGATCATCCCGGATCGTCGCTCCGGGATCATCCGTGTTATCTCCGGCATTACCGTGTATACACCGGGGAGGCATCCGGCGTGATCCTTGGCGTACCGGCATATCCGGGGAAAAATTAAGCTTGCTTAATTTTTATTAAGCTTGCTTAATTTTTCATCCCGGAGTTCACGGATGAAACAATCCGTCCTCTTCCCTGTAGGCACCGTGTACCTCCGTGTTACCCCCGAATACATCCGGGACAGTCCGTGTAGACACCGGGTGGTCCGTATTAACACCTGTTTCATCCGGGTTTGAAATTCCGTATATCAAATGAGCGCCTACAAGCTCAAGTCACCCGTCAACATTCCGGAGATATCCCAATAGACAACGTACACCTCCGTGTAAGGACCGTAAAAGTACCCAGTAGCCTCCGTGCTCTTCCTTGAAATCCGTGTTAGCTCCGTATGCGTTTCCGGCGTGGTCCGCGTTGCTACCTTGTCTGTCCGTGGAGACACCGTACTTGCCCGTGTATACACCCAGTTCGGAACGTATCCACACCGGCATCGAGAAGAAATCGTGGTGTCGCACGCCGGAACACCCCGGATTAAGATCCGGGATGATCCTAGCCTCTTGTCGATGCCCTCGCCTCTTGACAAGTGATTTGGATTTCTTATGTTTTACTTTGTTTGGCGAATATTCCGACCCAGCAGAGTTCGGTGAAAGTCATCCAATCAGAGAGAGCTACTATGACGTAATATCTACCGCTCTGTGCGAATTCCCTCCGTGAGAGCGAGACTGGCCGCCTAGTTGTAGTCTGCAAGCACAAACCCTGGTCAGTCGTAACAGAGAGTGTGCACTATAAGACTACCATATGCCACGTACTATAGCTGTTCCTGACCTATATTGGTACAACCAGTAGGTACCAGTAGATAGCTGGGCTAGGCTTCTCTCAAGGCACTGATTTTTTGATAAAGTGTCAAATTAGGGTCTGTGCTTGCAGACTAGCCTAGTTGGGCAATCCCGAACACACACGTACACACACACAATCGCTGCGGTCTAGACATGCATAATTCAGTAGGAAATCGGGTCTCATGAATATATAATTCAGATCACTAATCTTGTCAAGAGGCCCTCAGCGCGAGCGCCTCGGTTTCTCTGACTCGCTTCGCTCGTCAGAATTTAGAGACTCCAACAGCGCGAGGGCATCGACAAGAGGCTAGGATGATCCGTGATGCGATCCGTGAAAGTGTAAAAGGGCCTTAGGGACGTTTTATAATGTGTTAAGTGCTTATACATAAAGAGATTAGTATCATTATATTTTGTATCCGTAGCTATTTGGGGGAGCGGTGATGTGATTGGGAAAATGTGATAAAAAAGGGGGAACGGGAAAGATGTACAGCTTGTAGAAGAGTTACGCCGATGGTAAGAAAATGTATTAAAGTGCCTGTTGAAAAAAAAAAATATGGCAAATCACTAGAAACTGGTAAGCTAACAGATGGCCATCGTACAAGTTTTAGGTCAACTACATATCGGGTTATTTATAATACGAATAAAACCACCTCCATAGCATCTGGGTTATGCGAAAGATTCGCCAGAAAAATAACGATGTTTCAATGCCATCACAATGTGAACCAATCCTGCCCAAGCAAACGACATCCCATAAAGAATGAACATAATTGCAATGCTATCATTTCTCAAATTATAATGATTTTAGTGTATATAAATGTGATGGAATTTTACACGATTAAAAAAGGGATATGACCCCGATTCTGATAACTAAATTATTCTGTTTGTAGAAACCTGGAATGATAGCATGGACGGCATTTGTTAGGGACTTTTCGATTTGCACGTTCACTAGTGAACTGCGACGTATGCGGTCACTTTTGAAGCAGTGCGCATGCGCATCGACGAGCTCATCGTTCGTAGCAGAATTTTCGAACGCGTTCGCCCTTGTTTTGCCGTCGTTCGCAAACTGTGACGATACATGTTCGTAAGCAATCTTTTGTAGGCACGAAACATGAAATTGAGGTCACAAAATGGACCCAATTGACCTAATGCTAGAACCGGAGAGTGGTAGAAGCGTGAATTCTCTTAAATTAACACATTTTCATGTCTGTAATTTCTCTTAAATCAAAATTGTTGCAGAATAATTCATGAAATGAACCGTTTTGTTTGCGCATCGCCAATCTGTTGCAGCATAATTTTCGAGATCAGTCCCATGCACCGAATTTGGTGTGTTAAATCTTTAGCTTTTCGATCGAATTTCGCGCTCACCAAGCAGAATAATTCATAAAATGAACACATTTTATTCATGCAACGCTAATCTGCTGCAGCATAATTTTTTAGAACAGTGCCATGCACCGAATTTGGTATTATATCTTTAGCTATTTGATCGCGTTTCGCGCTCACTAAGCGAGCGTCGTAGTTGTGCAACATCGAAACGGTAACGAACAACAGTCAGCGTGCCTCGTCAACCCTGCTTAAAAATGACCGCATACGTCGCAGTCCACTTATGAAAGTGCAAATCGAAAAGTCCCTATGTGTTCCCCCTTGCAACGCCAAACATACCGCGGTGTATGCAGCTTAAAATACAATGGCGTCTTATTTTGTTTACAAGTGATTCTTTTTTTATCCTTGCATTTTTCATCAAAATAATACCATGCGCGGGGTTTAGAGTAAGGCAATAGATTAAATATTTAGCCGGAGGTAGTCAAGTTAGAGAAATAACTGAAGAGAAGGTGATAAACAACGCACTGAAAATGTGTAAGATGTCATGGGACATCGTCTGCTTGTGCAAATCCTGTCCATACTGTGATCTCACACATCTCATCAGCGTTCGGAGAGCTTTTCAGGTGCTATGCCGGGGCTGTATTTAAGCGTTATGTAATTAATAATAGTTATTACTTCGAATGCTTACAAATTTTCGGGAGCAAAATATTTTAAACCCCCCCCCCCCCTTCAAAACATCCTGCGTACGCCCCTGCTTGGTGGGGTCCAGAGCCCCCGGAAGCTCGGTGTTTTAGGTATTTAATTACGGTCAGATGAGCATCTCGGGGATCGCCTTAGGGCCCTTGGTGCGGTTCGAGGGGGGGGGGGGAGCTCCCGTAAGCTCTTGGGGTTTAAGGCATTTAATTACGGTCATATGTGCATATTTTGATACCTCATTTGCGACAATGGCAGGTCACTTTTTTGTTTTTTCTTTTTCTTCTCTTTTTCTCTGTAACATACTTTTTCAAAAAGTGAGGGGGGCTCGTGCACCGAGCCCAGCCGTTCAGCAGGCCCTGAAATGAAGGCTTCTAAATAAGCATATTTTTCGCCCGACTGTAAATTTGGGAACTTCTAATTTTCCAACAAACGCATAAAAAGGTGTGACTTACAAAACAATTTAGACATATGGAAAAGTGGTGTCTTTTGGCGAGTCTCAAACGCATGCTCGCGCGCATGTTTTATAACCGATGGGCACAGGCTTCAAAACCGTTCGTTTTTCAAAGATATTGGTTTAACTTTGCAATGCATGCTGCAAAATACAAGGCTGGCGCGAACTGTTTCTATTGTCTATATTTTGTTCTTGTATTTTTCAGAAAATGAGAAAATAGTTTACAGTATTTGCGTCGGAATAGGCCTCGAAAGAAAGATTTTCAAGTGAATTTTGACACAATTCCTTCCATAGCAATGCACATACTTGCACAATTCAAAGCAGGAAACATTACCCCGTGTTTGAGACTCTGTATCCCAGCAACCGATTACACTACGCATACAGCGTTTTCACTTTGAGTGTGGAATTTATCCCTCTCTGTCATATATCAAAATCAAGCTGAATGGTGTAATTTCGTCGAAAACTCGTCGGAATCCTTGCAGTAAAAAGTAAAAAGATTAATCTTTTCCATCCAATCACATTTGGCGACACTCCGAGCTTATTATCATAGAGAGTTATGACGTCATATCACGCCATGACTCACCTTTGCGTGGCTGTGTGTGTAGGGTCATGAATTATTCATGAGACGTACCTGCATGTGAGCGCTGAGCAAAGAAAGACACGCACATATCTACTTTAGTGGAATTTCGGCCTGAAACTTTTCCATATGAAAACCCGGAAAATCATGTCATTTCAGCTACATTTGTAAATCACTGGTATCGAATAAGAAATAACCCCCCCCCCCCCCCCCCATCAGTACGCCAGCGTTCAGGGGCCATCGTGTCTTCTCACCCCTATAACAAAACAAAACAAAAACACGATTTCCCATCCTCTCACAATATGTCCACGATATGCGCGTATCGCCATTATAAAAACCTCCATTGATAAATATAATGTGGCATGCAGAATGTTTAGGAAATTGAATTCCTGTTAACTTTCCTTTTCTTTGAATGGAATTTTTTATATGTCATTTAATTTTTAATTTTTAATGCACTTTTGGGTTAAAATTACAAACCATCTTTAAACATTTAGGCCTACTGCTTTTTTGTTGTTGGAAGGGGGGGGGGGGCTTTTTTTTTTTTTTTTTTTTAGGGGGGGGGGGGGGGGGAGCAAAAATGCGTCTAGTGCGGAATTTTTCCCTCTCTGTCATACATCAAAATCAAGCCGATTGGTCTAAAAAATTCGTCAGAAACCTTGAAAAAGTAAGAAGATTAATCTTTTCGATCCAATCATATTTGGCGACACTCCCGAGCTCAAAAGCGTCGAGATCGAGTTATGACGTCATATCACGCCATGACTCGCCTTTGCGTGGCTGTATAGGGTCATGAATTATTCATGAGACGTACCTGTGCGCGCTGAGCAAAGAAAGACACGCACAGATCTACTTTAGTGGAATTTCGGCCTGAAACTTTTCCATATGTGTGTAAAAAACATGAACAGGATATTATTGCCGTTTCGTCTACTACCCAATTGGTCTATTACCATATGATCTACACCCAGCCTGTCTTTCCACATGGTCTAATAATCATTTCGTCTAATCTCCAATAGGTCTATTACCCATTCAGTCTATTGTTCATTTAGTCTAATTTCCAGTCGGTCTAATTCCCAGTTTATCTAATTTCTAATTCATATACTATATATCCAAAAGGTCTAATATTTATTTGATGATAATTATTATTTATTAAGTGGATGATTAAAATCAGTATTTGTCTTCTACCTCCCCCCCCCCCCCCGACCCCTCCCACGTACCCACGCTCACTCTTTCTCTGATACAAAATATCACATACTCCACCATTGAAACACCATTTAACAAAGACATGTATCACAGAAACACCATTTGCCATGCAGACTCTACCATTGAAACACCATTCACCATCATACACCCCCATTGAAACCCCATTCACCATACAGAATACACCATTGGAACACCAATGAAACACCATTTAACAAAGACATGTATCACAGAAACACCATTCGCCATACAGACTCTACCATTGAAATACCATTCACCATCATACATTACCATTGAAACCCCATTCACCATACAGAATACACCATTGGAACACCACCATCGAAACACCATTTAACAAAGACACGTATCACAGAAACACCATTCGCCATACAGACTCTACCATTGAAACACCATTCAACATCATACACCACCATTGAAACCCCATTCACCATACAGAATCCACCATTGGAACACCATAGAAATGCGATTTACCATTGACGCTATCATTCAAACACCATTCATTTACCATTAGGTTTTTTTTGTAAGGGTATACACCCCATTTCATAAAACTTGCTACAAATTACCAATGACTGAATAATTAAAGTCATTCAAATTGAGAAAGTATAAGATTTGACATGGAATTGCTGTTCATAAGAAATTAAGAAATTAAAATGATCGAGAGATGGGGAGGGGAAGGGGGGGGGAGGGGTGAAGAATTGAAGAAAGGAGGGTTATTAATCCATCAATATCTTCTACTGAAACATTTAGAGATGCTTATCCATACAAAATTAACTCAATTCATTAACACAATATATCACCACATTCCAAAATAAGGTAAGTGCCACAGGCATTTTAAGCCCAAGTTTAATAATGCAATAAAATTTAGTATGACAAATACATGCACATTAAAATGCGGGTGGAGACAAATTGATTATTATAAATTGTTTTTATTGAGATATTTAACAACATAATCAACAAGACACACATGTCAAAATTTGTGAACATGACAATGACAATATCACATAAACCCAAACTGATTCGTATGTGGTTTACAGTAAAATAATTGATGCCTACGCCATAGAGCGATTTACAAACCAAAATGGAAGCAATTTTTAATATTCAAGTTTGATTGTGATCCATTAATTAGGTTCTCAGAATATCATGTTTACAAGCTATTTTTCGTATACGTGGCTCTGCAAGATAAATACATGTCCTGAGTTTGATAGTAATCCATCTGTCAGTTTGAATTACAATGTGTTCACAAGCTATTTATAGGCATACATAATGAGCCCATGACCTTTGACCTCATGACCCTAAAATCTAATCAGTTCATTGGCTCTGCAAGATACAAAAACATGTGTTGAGTTTGATGGTAATGTTACGGCCCTCCATCCTAGAACGGGTCCTGGATGCTGGAGGGCTGGCCTGTCCCTTGCCTCTATCACCGTCATCTGACGAAGAATTTGCCATCCTGAATAATGCGAGCGGTTTCTATTTGGCTTGTAGTTTAGAGGCCCTGACGTGGCTCCGTTTTCCCAAAGTATATGAGTGTGGAGATGAGAGGTGTATTGGATAGATGGATGTGTATTCTCTATGAGAGGGTTATATTACATCAGTCCGGCTATGGAGACTCAACTAATTACACGTTATGAAACGATGGATTGTTTAACTGTATACTTTATTAATACAAACATAAGTCAACTTCTCCAACACGTTATCATAGTTAACACCGACACCAATTACCTGGATTAATCTCAACAAGTAGTAAAGGCAGGGATTGCCTTTTGTAGGAACTCTATTTCTCGCTTCCAGTCCTTTTCCTTACTTTAGCTCAGCTGGAGCAAAGCGGAGAGTTCGCTATCTGACCAAGACGAGAGCCCGCGTCGAAGTGACGAAATACCCGCTGGTTACTGCTATTTATAGCATCTGAGACGCTCTGAGAGCTGGTTTACGCATGGTGCGTCCGTAATCGCGCTCTGAGCCCTTACGCCCCAAAAGCTTACTGCCCTCTACGTTTTCTGCAAGATAACTACCTGTAACGGGCTGGTCCGTTACAGTAATCTATCGGTTCTCAAGATAATGCGAACACAAGGTATTTTTAATACATAATAAGCCCCACAAATTTTGACCTACGACCTTATGTCTTATGACCCTAACATTTAATCAGTTCAGTGGCTCTGCAAGATAGTTTGATGGTAATCTGTCCACCGGTTCCAATGATAGTGTGATCACGAACTATTTTTCCATACATAATTAATGAGCCCTGTGACCTTTAACCTCGTGACCCCGAATTCCTATCAGTTAATCAGCTCTGCAAGAAACATACATGCCCCAAGTTTGGCAGGAATCCTTCTATCGGTTCTTGAGATAACACGATCACGTGAATGGGACATATACGTACAGACTCTTTCACATATTTTGAAATAAACTTTTTGAAAATCGGACCTAAAGTCATGTGTCTTTTTGTCTTTGCATGTCAGCCCGAAAATCGCTCAGTTTCATGATTTGTGTACAAAACATAAGGAAATCTCATTTTTCAAAAAAGAAATAAAATATTGGTTATTTGGTCTTGTTTATAGTTTAGGTGTTTATGTTGGGGTTCAAAATAGTTGAATTATACTACGAATTAAAATAAAACACAAACAAACAACAAAATACATGAATTCAAAAAAAGAAGAAAGATATACATAAGAAATTATCAAATCAATAGATAACATAAGGAACTAGATGGAATTCGACTGCGCGCAGTCGAAAATGATGCCTCCGTCATAGAGCAATTTTACAAACCAAAACAGAAGAAATTTTTCAAATTCAAGTTCAATTGTAATCCATTAACAGGTTCTCAGAATATCGTGATTACAAGCAATTTCTCATATACATATATGACACTTTGATCTTTGACCTCATGACCCTAAAATCTACTCAGTTCATTGGCTCTGCAAGATATCCTGAGTTAAATAGTAATCCATCTGTCAGTTCTAATGAGAATGCGTTCACAAGCTATTTTTGCATACATAATGAGCCCATGACCTAATTTGACCTTATGAACCAAGAATCTACTCAGTTCATTGGCTCTGCAAGCTACAAGTTTGGCAGGTATCCATCAATCTGTTTTAATAATAATATGATCACAAGCTATTTTTGCATACATAATGAGCCGCATGACCTTTGACCTTGACCTCATGATCCCAAAATCAAATCAGTTCATCAGCTCTGCAAGTAACATACATGACCTAAGTTTGGCAGGAATCCATCAACGGTTCTTGAGATAATTACGCGATCACAAGCTGTTTTTGCATACATAATGTGCGCTGTGACCTTTGACCTCGTGACCCCAAAATCTAATCAGTTCATTGGCTCTGCAAGTAACATACATGACCAAATTTTGGTAGGAATCCATCATTCGGTTCTTCAGATAACGCGATCACGAGCTGTTTTTGCATACATAATGAGCCCTGTGACCTTTGACCTCGTGACCCAAAAATCTAATCAGTTCATCGGCTCTGCAAGATACATACATGACCAAAGTTTGGCAGGAATCCATCCATCGGTTCTTCAGATAACGCGATCTCTGTAATCTGATACACTCTCACTTACATACACAGATTCCTAAGAAACCAGACCATGCATGCGTCCTTCTAGTATACGCTTAAAGTCATTGTGACGTATGGCAATTGCTTCCTTTTGGGACGCACTGTCTTGTCCTTTTTCTGTCTCTCGTCACGTGCAAGGCACATTGTCTCACTCTCTGGGAAAACTCTGTATTGATTTGGCCATTTCCCCTCAAAGTTAGCTTCTAGAGTCTCAAACCACTTCACAATATCTTCCATCCTTTTATAGGTGAGTGTTATTCTCACCCCTGATACCGTAATTAAGTATCATTAAGTAGGAACTAATCATGTTTTTGTCTCTCTAACAAGCCTCACAACACCATTAAGACCATAATCATGTCCCATACATTCATTTCTGTGTATCAAGTCTTCCACTCAGTCACTCACTAAATAACAAAAATAGTATCTTATTCCCTTCACACTTCCGAGCGATTTATAAGGCACGATGACCTGAGTCCGTTTGTCTGAAAGATACAGACGAAGTCCTTGAGTTTCTGTTTAGTAATAAATCCTACAGTAGTTCCAAATCTACTATAGATTTCGTACGCTATCATCAACAATGCATACTTAATTTACTAGGCAAACCAGACTAACAAGATTTATAGCTTGAAATCAATCTAAAGTCGAATAAAGAATTTATTATTCAATAAGCCATTTCTAGGCAACTGTTCAACAATATAAGAACCGTATAAAACTCTCAACAAGAATAGAAATACTTCCATGAACTTTACTAACTTACTGATTGCTACTAGATATGTACATTAATTAATCATTATAATAAATGTTTACTGCTTGTATAATTTATACAGTATTTCTTAGCTTTATATTTACAAGATGTCAACACTTAATTTGCGAGGGTAGACTGCATACTATTCAATAATGTACATGTATAGACTTACTGAACTTAGATAGAGGCTTTACTAACGAACTTTACAAACCACCATGGCTGTTGGACCAATGTTAACGATTCTTTTCTAACTCCTATTCCAAGTAATTCTATTCTGACTGACTACTAGTATTCTCAGTACTCCTACCCCTTGGCACTACCTGCGCCCGACACCCTTTGGCCATTGTGTCCCTCTATCGTCCCCATTCTATAAGAATGAAACATTAAAACCAATTCACCCTTCCAACTAGGCTTTTCAACAGTCTTTCCACTCCTTTATTATGTAAACAAGCTAACGCACTGTGTCGGTTAAGCATTGTACATCTATAAATCCATCATCTCCGTTAAAATCTAGCCTCGAGTTATTAGCTCCTAGTGATAAATTACTCCAGAATATACTTGTATAAGAACTAACTTTCTAACTTCAAAGACAACCGGCATTCCATTGAATTCGTCCCTTACTGTCTTAAGTTCGCACCTCTTAATTATGTAGTAAAGTAATAATTGCCTGATTTAGATAGGCTCGTAATATGCAGCTATTTAATTAATTAGCTACGAGTGTACATATTCAACTGTCTACTATTCAATGTCATTCTATATACAAGTAATGAGTGCAATTCAAAGGAGTAAGAAAGGGGGGGGGGGGGGAGGGAACAGAAGAAGAGACACAAGTCCATTGTGTCCATGTCCAAATCTAAGGACACTGTGTCCTCCAAGACAAGCCCATGCATTGTCTATACATATAACGTTCTATGTGTCCATTCCAGGTCCAAGGACACACTGTCCCGTCCAAGACAGGACGAAGAAGGAAAAGGGGGGGGGGGGGAGTTACACTCATGTCTGTAATAAACTGTTATATATGCATTAAATAAAATGTTAAACTATAGATATGAGAAAGGTGTTTCTCCAACTGTCTCATTTATATATACACTTTCTGTACAATTTGTCTCTACTCCTAATCTACAGAATATCACGCCTTCTAGACGGAATACACGTATCATAAATTTAAGCGTTATCTATATACAATATCAAGTTCATTAAAACATCATTAAAAGATCTACGGAGTATCACGCCCTCTAGACGAAATACATGTATTATAAATGTAAGCGTTATACAATATTAAATGATATGAATTAAACTATGGAGGCACTGGTGACTTTCTGGCCTTAATTAGGTCACAAAGGCCCGAAGCCTTCCTTTCCAAATATTCATGGTCTATGGAGAAATCAAGACAACAATACAATGTAATATTTCTTATCAAACATACATGTAGTTAAACTGGCCACAGAAACAAAACTAGAAATGGCTAGACTTGAGATATGACCGCATTTGGGACAGATTGTCAGTCTGCCCAACGACCTGAATCACACTCAATTCTATGTGTCCAAATTAATCAATGAGGACACCAAAGAGCAAAATCTCTCTCTCAAATATAGGTTGACCATTTCTAGATTCCTTCCTTAACAATGGCAATATTATCTTCACAAAGAAGATAATCACACAAAATAGACATTTCACATAATAAAAACATCTTTCATATATTTGTATAATGATATCTCTATAATAATTCAACTATAATCCCATGTCAATATTCAGATATTTATGAGACACTGTGTCCCTGAAACGATAATGGGACGTTCCATCCCTCTAAAAATAGGACGCACCGACCGTCCGAGACAAGTTCACAAGGACGCTTCGTCCATTCACTACTGGACATTCTGTCTTGTTTCTTTCTATCCAAACTATAACAAATATAGATGCCTATTTCCAACTTAATATATCACCATCAAAAATACTTCAAAACTTCTCTTCATATACACCATTCTGACCGCATTGATCCATAGAACAATAAAATATCCCTCTCACTCTATCATTTTAGAACAATCCTAGGTAAATTTGCATAAGTAAACATTGTATGAGTCACTATTTATATTCACCTTTCGCGTAATACGTTAGCCTGCAAAAACTGTCGATCACGTACCTGGGTAATTATATTTAAACGTCTTTGGACCCAGTAGGCCTAACCCACGCGCGGACAATTTATACTCCTTGGGTCGCGCATGGAAAAGAAAGCTGTACGCGCATATACAATCATATAATTGGCTGCGCACCTTGGATCGCGCCTTAAACTAATGAATTATACATGAATATTCAGTTATCGATCAATAGTAGAATAAATTAAGCACTGTTTATCAACAAGAGCACATGCTACTTGTAAAACTAGTCGCTCGTTCAGAGCAAATCCATTAAAAACATGTCACAAATAAATAACGATTATAAAAGACATTTTATATAATATTCACAAGTATATAAAGAGAAAGAGTAAGAAAGAGAAAGATCATTTTCATATATCCGTCACAATAACATATATATGCGAATGAGTGATTTAAAAAAAAAAAAAAAAATCCATAGTAATCTATACACTTCACTTGACATGCATGCAAATTTTCGCGGCGATCGGCCGTTGATTTTTTTTTTGGGGGGGCAGCCTTAAAGCCCCAGATTAACCTCAGAATTAACATTGTTAAACGATGAAATACAAACCATCAGCAACGGCAAAGGCCAGCATATTGTGTGTCAGACTGACCATGTAGCACGGACCGTCCGAAAGATCAACCTTCTGAGGCAGTCTGAGCTCCTTGAAGGTGATTTTCTCGATGAGTTCAGATCCATTCAGTTTGTACCGGGTTAGGCGAAACAAGTCAGTCCCGTCCCTTACTGATGCAACCCACACTCTATTGCTGTTCACTGCAGCATATAAGTATTCATCAGGACAGCTTGCTTCAATGGAACTGCCTCGACGAACATCTATGTCATATGCAGTAACTGTGCGAGGAACAGTGGAACAGCTACTGACGATCATTGCACCAGATTTGGTAACACATATCTGTTGTGGTTTGTCGTCCTGACAGAGATTCAATATTTCTATGAGAGAGGTGCTGCCATTGTATACTTCAATCTTTGGTTTACCATTTACAGCAAAGATGTTATCATGCTGATCAGTGCACAAACCAACAGACATGCCACACGGACTGCAAGGGTATGTATGTGTCAGTGTACGATTTTTATACACCCTGATCCCTTTTCGAACACATAATGCCGATCCGTTGTCGGAGAGGAATGCCATACCCCACACTTCACCGACTTCATTCTGATGATAAGGTTCTATGGAACCCAACAAAGAGATGCGGTCCGTGCCTGTTCTCTCTGCTCCATACGCAACCACAACGGTGTCTCGGGACAAAGCAGCCATTCCAGATATTCTACATGGTAGGTCAACTCTTCGGATGATACCCAAAGTGGCGTTGCTCACTGCGGTTGAAGGGGCTTCTACTGCAGAACTTGCTTGCCAATCCTCCACGTCTCCCCTTCCACGAACACTCCTACTCTCTCCTGTATTGCTACTCTCACCAGCATCCCAACTCCCGCCAGTAACTGTGCGAGATTCCTGTACCACCCTATTTCCTACGGCACTAGTGCTTGCTCTTCCCGCACTAGTGCTTGCTCCTGCTGCCAATGTGCTTCCAACTGGGGCAGTGTCCACTCCCTGTGCCTCCAATGGTCCTACATGATCCCTTCTAACAAGTTCCAGATGGCCCAGGACAAGGACGTTCTCATCTGCAGGATGGAACCTGTTCTTTTCTGCCATGTTTTTGACAGCTTCTGTTAATATCTCTTCATCGCACATCGTCAGGGACTTCTCTAGATCCCTGCAATGTACATCCTGCACTTTGAGGGTGTCCATGTCGGGGCGCTCGTTTGCAGCGCCTACTAGTCTCAACAGAGAACTGTTAATGTTACCTAGTGACTGTTTCGGACCAGCTATGCGCCTCTCCAAATCCTCGTCATAGCTATTCTGGACATCAGCTAACTGTAGCAGAAGCGCTTCCTCCTTTGTTTTCAGAACTCCTGCTTTTTTCTCAAAGACACTTTTAACTTCCCTCTTCAAACTCTCAAAATGACAGTCAACGTCAAGCTTGTGTTGCTCAGCAGTGGCAATGGACTTCTCAATCGTTGCCCTTTTCACATGACTCTTTTGAATCAATGCGGCTCTTGTCTTTTTCAACTCCGCTTCGATAGTTTCCTTCTTCTTGATCCTGTGACCTTGATGTCTCTCGATGAAGCAATCGATACAGATGACCTCGTTACAAACTTCACACAAAATATCCTTATAGATATTGCTGTGCTGCGAGCAAAAATTGGACAGGACACCGCCGCCGTTTGCACGTACTTCACCCTCGAGACCTTGAACGGAGAAGTTTGAAGGAAGTTCCGCGAGCCGACTTGGACCTAGCTTGGTGCGTTTTCTGCAAACTGGGCACTCCATGTAAGAATGAGCGCGGTGATGTTGGTCGTATTCCTGAAGGCACACCTTGCAGAAGGTATGCCCACATCCAAGGAGGGTTGGGTTCTTGAAGGAATCGAGACAGAGAGGACAGGTCAAACCCTGAGGGCGCTCTTCGTCCGAGTCAGCAGTGGCAGAGCTTGGACCGGGTAATTCTAATAGGAGGAAAGGAAATGAAGAACTCTTAAAGGTGATATGTACTAGTGTACAATAGGGATTAGACCACCCTACAATTAAGTTCACTGGACAGGTGGTTATCTCATCAACTCAGCTCTCAATTAACATGAGAAAAAGAGGATCATGGGGGACCAATGGTCACTGATTATGAATTGTTTTTTATATAGAGGGCGCAAGTAGCTACATGTATAAGTAGTACAGTGGGCCTTTAACAAATCTTTATTAACGTTATCATGTGGCCACTGGTCGGTTTTTGACTTCACCTTCAAAGGGAACAAAAAGTTTGCATACCGGCTAAAATGTATAAAATAAATCGAAAGAAAATTGCAACCTGCATCCTATGATTCCTATCCGCTAACATTGAGGAGACGAGGTGTATGAAGAAAACAAAGAATAGCATAAAAATTGTACACACAAAAACCTAGCGGAGCCCTAATTCATGAGAGCAAGACGGGTGCGTCAACTAGTCTACTCACAAGTTGCTTTTAAGTTAATTGACAGTTGTAGTTAAACTTGAAAAATATCTTTTCAGAAGTAGTTTTTGAAGCGCCATATTTTGAAAATATAATAATCACATAGAACTACGATCATACAAAAGGGGGATGCCAGTTAGAATTTATCAGAGGGCCTGAAAATCACGTAGAATGAGCTAGTTTGTACAAAAAAAGCCTAAACTATGGTATGAAAATAACTCACCAGGGCCTGAAAACTGGCATCCCTGTACAAATCAATTTATAATCTTATTAGAGGAAAATGAGATTGTAAGAGGTATACCTTCCAAAGGTTCAGCAATACTAGAAGGCCCTGCAACACTATAAGGGCAGGCAACCCGAGAAGGCCCTGCAACACTATAAGGGCATGCAACCCGAGAAGGCCCTGCAACACGAGAAAGCCCTGCAGCACAAGAAGGCCCTGCAACGCGAGAAGGGTCTGCAAGCCCAGCTGTCAATATGGGCACTGGTTTACCGATCTTCACCTTGACATCAGTCCCTTTCTTCAAAACGGCTATGTCTTTTATCACTAAGGCCGGGCTAAAAACATGAGATTTAAGCACAAAAAGAGATGATTTGTGATGTTTTGTTATACTTTATGGCCCGAATTCACAAAGGAGTTTTAACTTAAAAACCAGGGAAACAAATACACGGGGGCTCAGGGCGAATTAGCCCCCGAAATGCCCAAAAGAGCCCCCGAAAGTCATAAAAGAGCCCCCAAAAATTGCATAGAGTTCAATGCAAAACAAAATAAAGAGTGTTATTTTCATGCAAGCAAGCTTGAAAAGTAGCCCCCAAAATGTTTAAAGTATTTTTGTCCCTGTTAATAACCCTCATTTACATAACACCTGGTATAAAAATTAGCACAAAATAAGCGTTCCTTGCCTTGCGTGTGTCTAATATGGGCCTCTGACTGCGTTACGCTTATTTTGCGCTAAATTTAGACCATGGGTTATGTAAATGAAGATTTAAACAATGGGTTAAATTTAAACCTCCTTTGTGAATTTGGGCCTATACCGGTATACCTCTTACATATGTGACTGGTCCACAGCTCATCGTAAAATATTGATTGTGATGATCATAACAAGCCAGTTCATAGATACAATCTGCGCATGGGCAGATAAAGGTCATTTGTACCAAAATGGTAAAACCCACAGAGATGAATACTGGATATGCGCTCATGAAAGTTATGTAACATTATTCATTTATGCACCAACGGTACATTCTATGATACGCAGGTGGAATTTTTCTTTTTAAGAGGTCAAACAAAAGGTATTCATAAAGCACATACTTTGGCAGTTATTATTCTAAGATGCTCAAAGTGGAACTTCTCCATGTGTAAAAGATCTGTGGATATTTGGGGTCATTTGTACCATGTGCTATCTGTAAACTCCCTTATAAGGATATTTCACTCCCATGGTTTAATAGGCCTAATACTGTACATGTAAAAGACGAATCCAAGCATTGCTCCTCCCTGAGGAAATCTTCAAATGAAACAGATTTTTGAGTAAATTTTGTTGATAAAATCTCAAAGATAAAACTAAAGTCATAAACAACATGAAGTGGAGTGATAATAGGTGATATTAAAAGGATATTAAAAGTCCAATCTGATTTGTAATTGAATTTAAAGGCAGGCTTTAATACTTCAGCTAGAAGGGATTAGACCATCCAGCGAGCGAGGTCACTGTGACAGGTGGCTATCTCATTAACTCAGCTCTCATTTAACATTTAAGAAAAAGAGGATCATGGAGACCAACAGGCACCGATTGGGGAATTTTTCTATATAGAGGGAGCAAGTAGATACAAGTAGGACAGTGTGCCTTTAATACCCGATTCCTAAACTCTTTGGTTGCTTTCTTCGCCTCTCTGCACGGCCCTTCGTTTGCCACAGATGCAATCTTTGCACAAACAATACACACATGTTAATGGAAGCATTGCTTAGTGATACACAATGGCTTGACAATATTACCAATACCAGCGGAGTGTTTCACAAAGACTAAGATCGACTTTAAGTTGGACTTAACTATGGCAGGCCGTTCATGCCACTGTTTGTTCTCTCCATCATGGTCTCTCAAGAGAAGTACATGTTCAGGGGATTTACAAATCATGGTCACAATTCTACAGATTTTGATAATTCATTGTTGAAGGAAAAAACATTATCTAAAGATCATAATGGTGAGAGCAAACAATGGCATGAACGGCCTGCCATAGTTAAGTCCAACTTAAAGTCGATCTTAGTCTTTGTGGGACACTCCCCTGCTCCTGATTAGCTCCATGGCACCCCTTTTCACAGCGGTATACATACAAACATATTAATCCTGCACTGGAAACGGTTACATCCTCTGTAAGTGCCTTTGGTACATCTTTCCCATGATGAACAACATTTGGCACACACAGATAATTTGTGTGGCATGTGAAGAGTTAATAAAGGCAGATAACTGCCTCAAGTAACAAACGGATCAATGGAAACTTTAGAAAATTCCAACCCACCATCCCCCATCCCTCCTGTCTCTCTCTCCCTCTCTCTTTCTCCCCATTCCCCCCCCCCCCCCCCCTTCTAGTCTCTTTCTGCTTCTCTTCCTCTCTGAACATACCTGCCAAGTACAGGGGTATGGAAATATTCCTCAATTCTGATCACTGTTTTCAAGTCCATTCCTCCATAGTCTATCACCCAATTGCAAGAAGGAGCCAGCACCGCTAAGGAAACAAGTAACAAATCTCTTGTTAGGGGTAAAATCAAGTACTCTGTATGCAAATTATGCAAGAATTATTTCAAATTAAAGATAAAGACCAGTTATGGTCATGCGATTGCATTGTGAAAGAAACGTTGTGAAATCGATCAGAAAAGGTTGATCATCTACATGTAGCATATAAGTATTGGTGTGTACTAGAAGGTTCTGGAATCATCAAAATGACAAAAAATTTGGCCCAGTCTTCGTAAAGTTACAAGCACTGTACACAGAAAGATGTATATGGGACTATGCACACGTGCTTGACACATGCGTTTACCTCTCACACACTAATAGATAAACTAATTTACCAAATATATTAATTAGTAGGCGGTTTCCCGGCAAAATTGTTATCATCATGTATTAGTCAAAACATATTCTTTCACATGATTGGTAATAAGAGCCTCCATTTCATTTTTTGAAATTGGGGCGTTTCCAAAACTGGTCTTTACCTTTAAATTTAGCTATCTCTTGTCATATTTCAATCACGTATGGGCCTTTGAAAAGGAATAAGGAGCACATTTCTGGCACGGTATCCTTCCAAAGTAAAAACAAAAATATATATTAGAAAGTTCCCAACTAAATGTTCACCTTTTAGCATTTCTATTTCATTTTGTCTTTTCCTTTCTTCATATATTTTCTGAGTAAAATAAAATCTTTACCTGGTAAAGAATACTTTCCATCTGAGATTGACAGCCTGTATTTATCCTCATCCTCGATCCTCTGAATGTCTAAAATCTTTCTAATTCCCTGTAGGGTTAAAATTATAAAAATAGATTAAAAGACAAGTCCACTCAAAAAATAACTTAAAGAGAACCAAAACCTTCATACTAAGTTACTTTAATTGTTAAGTTTAAGATATTTGAATAAAATCAGTGAAAATTAGAACAAAATCAGTCAAGGAATAAGGAAGTTAAAGCTTTTTGAAATGACTAGCCACTAGAGGGCGATATTCAATTTGTTGCGTCATTTGTGGACAACTCTCTGTGCCTTTTGTACTTCAAATTTCTTAATTCTTTCGTTTTCTTCGTATTTATTTGTGTTCTTGATCCAACTTCATAACATGTGAAGTAGAATATCATTTTGCATTCTATACCTTGCTTTCAGGGGAGTAGATTATCTCAATCTCAAGAAAGAAGGAAAAACATGAAATTTGAAGTACAAAAGGCATGGAGAGTTGTCCACAAATGAAGCATCAAATTGAATATTGCCCTCTAGTGACTAGTCATTTCAAAAAGCTTTAACTTCCTTATTCCTTGCCCAATTTTGTTCAAATTTTCACTGATTTTATTCGAATATCTTAAACTTTACAATAAAAGTAACTTAGTATGAAGGTTTTGGTTCCCTTTAATTTCAATAAAAGCAGACCAATCAGACAAACCAATCAAAAAGAGTTTGAGCGAAATCGGATAACTAATAAGAAAGTTATGAATTTTTTGAAGAATTTTTGAAAAAGTATGTAAAACTATGGAACAATGAGAATCACAACACAAATTGCCAAGATGGTTATTGTTTGAGACGTCATGTCCTCACTATTTATCAAGTGCTCTATATGGTTTGATCCAATCAATTTCCCTTTTTATTCCCCAAAACTTGATTTCCCCATGCCTTTGCCCAGGTTATATGATTTGTATCATATTGCGTGCATGACATTTCACAAAATCTTTTGTGAACTTGGAAGAATTTATACTATTTTCTGAATATTGTATTTTCATAATTATTGATTTTGATGTAAATAGTTTATCAAAATTCACATTTTTCATGATTTAACTGGACAAAAATACTCTATATTAGTGCATCCACACACAAAAAAATACTATTAATCTAACTTGGATGCTGGTGTGAAGAAATAAGATTCTTAAGGAGAAAATCAGAAATTTATATCATCAATATAAAGAAAATAATTAGTGGACAGTGAGGACATGACGTCACAGACTCATGAGTGAGTTGCCATTTTGTCTAGTGATTTTCAAAGTTTGTAATGTCATTAAAAATTCATAACTTTCTTATTAGTTATCCGATTTTGCTCAGCCTTTGTTTGATTGGTTAGTCTGATTTTTCTGCTTCTATTGAAAGTAAGTTATTTTTGGAGTGGGCTTGGGCTTTAATTTAGAACTCCCTAAAAAAGGTGGGGCTTGAAAATGTCTTCAAGTGGGAAAATAACAACTATTAGTTGTCAAATCGACTTTAGGGCTATAGAGCCCAAAAGTAATAGTCTTGATTTTCAGACAATTGTACCGAATGGTCATACGTTTTATGCTGCGCAAAGATTCAATCAGTGTAATTTTGGCCATCACAAGAAGTGGGTTATTGATAATGTAGACAAATGCTCATGTACCCTTTACAGCTCATTTTATGTATGTTATTACCAAAGAAGAAAAAAAAGCCAGTCAGTCACTCATTAGTGTCTGACAGTGAAGTCTAGCAGATAAACGGGTTTCCTTGCGTAATTTGAATATTAGGACACTGCTAACGTTTAAATTTCACAGATAGGACATACATGACATATTCATAATTCCTGCAAAGTTCTACATAATTTGAGGTTGGCTGCAAAAGGGACATTCATGTAGTACCTTTAAATACCTGTTCATAGACAACCTGGTCAATTACCTCCATGAGAAACAATTATGCAATGGAGCTAAAGGCTATTTTGGACTGGAAAGCTTCAACAAGAGCTTTGAAATTTGTATTTCTTTTAGTTTCTTTTTCATGAATTTCCTTGCTACTACATGTATTATCAATATCAGTATGGCAGTAAATCAGCATTGTAATAATATTTCATTACCAAAGCTGTAGTATAGTACAAGTACTACGTAGCATGCAGTAGAAGAAGCATTATTCGTATAAATATTTGATATTGATAGTTATTATTATCATTATCATCATTATTACTGCCATACTACTACATTATTCTATCTTTAAAAAAACTTTCTGCTGGATTCCGGCAAAAGATACAATAATTGATATCCCCCCTTGTGCGTGAGGCAAGGATTACCGAGTGTGTAAAAGGAAGGTTAAAGGTAATACAAAGTTTTGGAAAATTTTGAAAACTGGGTGGAGAATGATTCTTTACAATTTTGATATATTTGGATGCCCTTGTGGATCTATTATAGGCACTATAAAATTTAGCCCCTAAAACACTTCTGCTTTCGAGAAAACTGAATATAAAAATTTACTGGTGCTCCCGGTAAATTTTTAAATAGCGCCTACGGCCATTTAATGGTAGCTGCGACCATGAAAATCTCAGAATATGTAGTTGTGATATATAATTTCTAAATGGGAATAGCTTATCGGTCGATTTTAGTCAAGAATTTTTTTTTTAGAGCTTAATTAATATCTTGACATTGAGGGGGAGCTATACAACATAAAGAGTTATTATTTTCAATTTCATAACTTTAGACTCGATTTCAACTGCGACGACGATCACTGAATATCGTTGGATTGTATATGCTTCCAATATGTTCATTTGAACCAAATTCATGACCCCATACCAAAACTTTGTATTACCTTTAACAAATTAATGGCAGTCAGTTGTATTAAAGAATTCAACCAAACCCGATGGTTATTTCTGTCTAGGTGATACTTACCAAAACCTGGACCACAGGATGAAAGATCTCAGTTTCTCTGTAAAGTGCCTGCAAGAAAAGGAACACGAAAGAGTTGTATATTAAGACTTTGCTATCATAGACCTATATCTATTTTGCTTATCATCATTCTATCAGGGCTTAAATTAATCCAAGGCCACCAAGGCCATGGTCGTGGATGCCCTTTTGATTGGCCTCAATGCCCCTTTCATTGGCCTTGGAGATTTTGTGTGCCCTTTTCAATTCTTCCTATTTGTGCTGTACTATAGGAATGTGCCCTACAGAAAAGTGGCCTTGCCCTAAAAATATTGAAATTTAAGGCCTGTTCTATATTTTTAGTGACTTTAAAATCCTGTTAGAGAACTAGTTTTCTTTTCTTTTCTTTTCTTTGATTTGATTTATTCATTTATGTTTGATTTTCATTTTCTTTTGCATTTTTAGTAGCAGATCTAGGTAGGGGGGAGGCCAATACCCGGGCGTAAGGCTTCTACGCCTACGATTTGTGCACTCGTTGTCCGATTCAGAAAATTGCCAGAAGAACAAAATAAAAATATCTATTGAATAAAATATATAACAAATATACAATTATACACTCCACAACATACCTATAATCACGGATCTGTAACGGTCTTTCACCATTTGTTGACAATCTTGTAGATTTTGACGTATCCAATAATTGTGGTAGCAGACAAACATGACGCGCACACAAGAAAACCTAGAGGGCACAAAGGTTTGGTCACTAAAATCCTTCTCATTGGCAGAAGGTAGACCCTAAAAATATGGGATCCGATTTAAGTCAAAGAACTTTTGATAGAGATAAACATTTCAGTTGTGCACAAATGTCACTTCTAACTAGAAAATATAAACAAAAAAGATTAAATCTTTTTAAATACAGATTTTTGTAAACTGCACATTCGAAGGCAGGGTTGGCATATTTCCCGCTTCGGAGGCTCATTTCCCATACGCCAGGAAATAAGCGGTATTTACCGCTTTTTACTGGTATTTACCGCTTATTACGGGAAATATATTTTTCCACTTACTTGTAAAAAAAAGTCTACGTGAGCAGACTATACTCCAATTGAGAAGTGGAATTGAAAGCCATGATTTGAAGGCGTGTGTTTAGTGTATGATACATGGTTAGCGAGTGTGTAACGTATAGCGAGAGAGAGAGAGAAATAATACAGTACACGTCTGCGTACGTTCGTACGTTGCATGCAGTCCTATTGTTGAATCCGTATTGTGTTCGCGGCAAGATGGATGTTAATTGGATCTCGTAACTTCTTGATGTGTCAGATTGATCTTTACTCATGAGGAAATACTATTGGAATACAACTCGGTACCGGTAGTTTTAAACTTACCAGTAATTGTTGACTTTGTCGGGGCAATGACACACCCATCCCCTCGGGCCTGTCTAATTATGAAAGTAATTTTGAGACATGAAATTGATTATTTCAAGGCTCTTACGGATGGATTGGCATAGACCCCCGTTACACATGCGTCGGCTTTTAAAGCGGGCCCCGGAGGCGGCCTCATGCCTGCAATTTGAAGCCGCCTCGAGATCATCAAACCTCTGTTACACATGATCTCGGGCCCGCAATTTTGCGTCCACACATAGGCCGGCCTCACGTCGCCTTTTCACGAGCTGACGTTGGGGCGGTAAACAGTAAACAATGCTCCCGAGTCCTAACAGAAATCCTGACATTTGGTCCCAGTTTCTGAGTGGTGAGTTTGACCACACATAGGAGCATCACTATCCTGGCTGTGTAGTAAAAGCTGTGCTTTTGATTCTCAACATTTCAAACACCACTGTACAAAACTCAACTGATTTCATTCAAAATCGGTACTTTAGTGACAATTGATGACACCTAAATAGCAGTAAAATACATTTTTTGTAACTTACTGATGTTAAAAAGAATAATTTAAAAATTCAAATTGTAAGTCTAAAGTTAGTGTCAAACTTTGCTTACAGCTGCATCGACATGATTGTGTACTGTATAACTCCAGGAAGCTCCAACCCCGGCGCGACGCTGGCGCGCCGGGGTTGGAGCTTCCCGGAGTTATGTACTGTAGAGTCTATGCGATATTGTGTGGTGTGTATATTTGTGTATGGGTCCAAAAATACCTGCCTCACAGCAAGCATGCAGTGCTAGAGGTCAATACGCATTAGCATTGACTCTCTATGCTTTGCTGGAGTAAGTTTGACACTGACAGTGTGATTGAGCTGGGAAACATTTTTACCGACGGTACCATGCCAGCGGCAGGCGCTCTCCCTGGCACGGTTAAGCGTCGGCCTGGACAGTGCCTGGTGACCGGAATTTTTTGCCGAATATTCCAGGTGCGCGATCAGACACCCTAACTAGAGTCTATGCAAACTTTCATTCCTTGTTACAGTACCAGTAATGGCCCTATTAATGAAATATGGTAACACTTTTCTGATTTACTCACCAACACGGCTCCTTTAGTCAGCAAAACACTCATTTTCGTCGATTTAGCTTGACCAATTTATATAACTCGCGTAGGCTAGACTCTATACCAACGTCCAACGTGTACAAAAATAGCCTTTCTCGATCGCCTGATGGCGCCCTTCGTAACTAGGCTCGTTATTAACCACCTTCTTCTTCTTCTTGATTTGGTTTTGTTTGGCAATCAGTCACAGTTGACTATTGTTGCCACACACTATTTTATGAATTATTTACATATATACATTATATGTACAATTTCATGTCATAAATGACTATTGTTAGGATTCTTTCTCTTTCCATCCCCTTTCCTTCCGCTTATTTTCTTTTTAGACCTTATATATATATTTTTTCTTTATTTTAGAGAGAGAAAATTCAATAAATTAAAAATTTGGAAAGAGATGGCCTAGCCTAGCGAGTGTTTAGCCTAGCTCTCGATTAGCCTATAATCTAGGCGGAGTGCCGAGCTTTTTTCTTTGCTGCTAGACTAACCTTAAGCAGAACGTCTGATACGGCGAGACTACATGCATATTCACCTTTTTACATAATAGCAGTGAAGGGATGTTCCTTTGTCTACCTGAGGAACTGTATATTTTGTCTGCTTTCTTTGTCCGTCATATTCATAGTGATAGTACCTTTAAACCATTAAAGTGCAGAAAATCTATCAAACACTGTCAAAAACTATCAATGTAGTGGCATCATTTTTTTAAGGGGATATAACATCTTATGGGAGAAGAAAGGATGATTTTAAAGTCATGAATGATCATTTGTTTCTGTTCCTTTAATCATTTTTAGGTTGATTGATTCTTACCCCTTTCCTTTTGTTTTATTTTGTTAGATTTGTATATCTGTTTGTTTGCTTGTCTGCATTACTGTGAAAGAATGACTTTATTTAAACATAGACTTTAAATAATCCCCCAAATGATGTCGAATAAACAACATCTGCTAATTTTTTTTCTCCAATGCAGTCGGTCACCGATGATACGTATGCTTGGATCGGATACCATCAAGAAGATTAACCTTACATTTGGTCCGACGGTTCTGCTCCCGTTTATGAGAACTGGGCCACAGGTCAACCGAATAACGGATATGTTTGGCGTGAATATACGATCCCAGAGAACTGCGCTAACTTCCTCCACAATCCGTCAGGATTCTGGAATGATTCCCCCTGCGACAAACTACTCGGATTTATCTGCAAGAAGTCCTAGAGTTATTAGCCGGTTTACCATATCCGAACCTCCGCCACACTAACCAGATGGACTACAGACAACCCCCCCCCCCCCCCCCCCCCCCACCAATTTTTTTTTTTTTTTAAATCGTGAGCTTCTTGTTACTTTAGGTCCCTTTCTGTCACGTCATGTAACTTTAAAACAGTATCGTCATTTTTATGCCTGAATTATTCGAAATATGAGCTTCCAAATTTGTAAACGTCAGTTTTTCTGTTGTTGTTTTTGGGAAAATTGGGCCGAGTAAAATAAAAAGTCTTCCTGAAAAACAATTGGCTTATTAACTTACTTGTATTAAAATTGTGAGCTTCAAATTTTCAAACGTCAATTCTCTTTGAATTTTATTTCAGAACAATGGGCCGAGTATAGAAGGAATGCCATTCGATTGTCCTTGTATTGGACATATTTCTCATTTATTAAAGTAGATCAGTGTTCTGTCAATTTGTTTGATTTCAGAAGGAAATGCCTACAAAAGAAAGTGTCTTTAACTGAAACAGGGTTGTCCTTAATTATTGGAAATATAACGAGAAATAGCTGAAAACTTCATGAAACTTTCCTGTTGAGGTAGATGTAGTCCATTCATCTATTTGTCACACCAAATACTCCGATGGCCAAACATTGGTCGGTTTGGATTCGGTTTATAGTAGGTCCGGCTGTGCGATCGATTATCGCATTTCGGTTTCACCAGCAAACCGACCGATTATTGGCCATTGGAGGTTATTTCTCTTGTTGACTACTCTCCGTTGTCGGTTAAACAAAATTATCGTTGGTGTGTCGAATACCTCTGTCATACCAGCTAGAACGTCACCAGACAGAACGAACCAAAATTACATTACCCTTATTGACTAAACATCATCGGTTTGAAGTCGGTTCGGCAGTTAGTCTGAGGTTTCGGACATATTGGTCCTCCTGCTACTTTATTGTTAATCATAAATTAGTGCGGAGTGCGATATTAATATTCTAATGTGACACAATTGATTATTTTTCTTCTTCTTTGGTTTGTTCATTCTTCTTCTTCTCCTTCTTCTTTTTGTGTCCTCATTTCATTTTAAATCATATTTTAGTAAGGAGTGCAAAATTATTATTCTAATTTGACACCATTTCCTATGTTTTGTTCTTCTTGATTTTTTTTTAATTCCTCTTCTTCTTCTTTTTCTTTTTCCTCCCTTTATTGTAAATCAGATTTTAGTTCGCAGTGCAAAATCATTATTCTTATGTGACACCATTGCTTATTTTTCTTCTTCTTTTTTTATATTTTTAATTCCTCTTCTTCTTTTTCTTTTTCTTTTCCTCCCTTTATTGTAAATCATATGTTAGTGCGTAGTGCAAAATTATTATTCTAATGTGACACAATTGCTAATTTTTCTTCTTAATCGTTTTTTCATTCTTCTTCTTCCCCTTTTCTTTTTCCTCCCTTTATTGTAAATCATATGTAAGTGCGAAGTGCACAATTATTTGTCTAATGTGACACAATTGCTTATTTTCCTTCTCGTTCTTTTTTGTTCATCTTCTTCTTCTTCTTCATCTTTTTCAATTTCCTTCAGTGGGTATCATAGAGCCCTCCAAGCTGCCAGTAACTATTTCAACATTCCGTTTTGTTCGTGTTTAACATAATTTCTTACGATAGAAAATACGCTTTCCTCATAATTTACCATGCTATTGCATTTATTCCTTCAGTTACTTTTTGTGTTCACTTCCATTAAAATAGATTAACGAAAACCTCAATTTTATTTGGGTTTTGTTTATACTTTTTTGTTGTACCTCGGTGAAAGGGGGGGTAGACGAATAAGCATTTGAAAATGAGGATTTGATTCATAAATGATGCAATATACGACTGGGATTACGGAGTGTCGAGATTGAAAGAGAAAGAGAGCGATATATATATAGAGAGAGAGGGAGAGAGAGAGAGAAAAAAAAAGAGGGGGAGAGCGTGTGCGACAGAGACAAAGGGGGAAATTAAGGGGTATATCGTGTTCAAGATTTGTTTGACTACCTTCAAGATTCTGCATGGGCAGGCCCCCCAGTACCTCTCTGAGATGGTATCAGTAACGCAGTCAGTGAGGTCACTGAGGTCTTCAGAGGCTACGAGATTAGTCGTGCCAATGACAAGAACAGTTACGTATGGAGACAGGTCCTTCGCAAAAGCTGCACCCACCCTCTGGAACTCTCTTCCTTCTCATCTTAGACAATTAGAATCCACAGAACAATTTAAATCCCAGTTGAAAGCGTTTTTATTTATCTGATGTTTACGTTTAATTACCTAAAGAACTATATTATGTCGAACTGTATTATGTATTTATATCTGTTTTTCCAATACTTGAATTTCTGTATATATAAGATTTGAATTCCTGTTTATCTAAGATTTAAGTTTAATTACGTGTAGAAATAATATTTGTTGAACTGTTTTGTGTAATCTGCATCATTTTTGTCTGCCGCGCCTTGATCGGAAGTTCCGGATACGTGCGCGTTATAAATTTATATTATTATTATTATTATTATTATTATTATTATTATATAATGCTTACTTTATTGGTGGAGCTCGCGCCTTTGAACGTTTTTTGAAACAGATATATGGCGCCATCCAAATGATGTGAATCATCGTCAACATCATCATCATATAAAATGATAGGGGAGATCGAGAAAAAAGAGAGAGTGTGTATGCGTGTATGTGGGTGAGACGGGGGAGTAAGTGAGAGGGAAAGAGAGAGAGAGAGACATAGAGACACATACAGACATGAGGAGCGAAGAGAGAGTGAGAGATGTGGTATAAACAAGAGAGGGAGATCGGGAGAAAGAAAAAAGAAGAGAGGGGAGAGAGAGTACGTGAGTATAAGAGAGAGAGAGAGAAGGGAGAGAGAGAGAGAGGGGGAGAGAGAGAGAGAGAGAGAGGGCGGGGTGGGGAAATCACACGGAGATTGGAGATAGAGATCAAGTTTCCATGTGCAATCGACATTCGATGGAATATAAACGTGTTGATAATCTTAAGATTGATGATAATATTATTAACTTTACTGCCCGGCAAAACATGCCCCCACCCCCCCCCCCCCCCAGCCTCTAATGCTAAATTAATGCTTGTGTGTTTTGTTTTAATGCCAAATTGTTGGAAGAATGCATCACTTACCAGTATTTAGCACCAATGTTAAAGCAAAACGAATTCAGGATTTAATCAGCGTATGACAACGCCTTTTGTCTTATTTTAATTAGAAATGGCAGTTGCTTTCCAGGGAGATCCTCACAGTGTTGCCAATTTGTGTTCAATTGACTAAAATGTGATTTTTATTTAATTCTTATCCCCAATCTTTCGCCTTTGTCTGCTTGATGGAAAGATGTATACAAAATGTAGCTGTTGTTAAGTGTTTTGTCTTCTAATAATTCATAATTTCAACGATTTAGTAGGTGTACATGTACATAATGGCATACACATATATTTCTCTTCACCCCCTCCCCTTATCTATAAATTCTTTTTTTTATAATTTTACCCCACTCTCTCGAATAAATAATTTCACATTCTAGACCGTGCTTCATAAAACTTGCTACAAATTACCAATGACTGAAAAATCAAAGTCATTACATTGGATAAATAATAATGTTATTCATAATAATATTATATAAAATGTATGCTTAGAGAGAGAAGGGGGGGCGGGGTAATAGAGAAGAATTAACGAAATGAAGGGCCATTGTATCAATCCATCAATACCTTCTATACTGTCGCTCATATAGTTGGAATATTCTTGTTTTACCCCAATTTATGGAATTATTTTAAAAATACTTTAAAAATAATAGATAATAATACATGAGATTTATATAGCGCCATTATCCATTTTAATTAAATGCTCAAATGCTCAATAGATCTAGATAATAGTATACATTCTCAGATTTTATTGAATAATAATTTGCCAATGTGTGTTTTTCGTGACTGCTAAAGCATGTGTATGCTACTATGCTTATCAACTAGGGGACCTACGCCCTAAAGTCATAAATGACAGTAATGAGGATCAATGCCCCACAAAAGGGCACTAATATAGCACATCGACACGGTTTTGATCCTGGGGCCTTACAGTTACGAGGCCATTGCTTTGTCACTGAGCCATGACTGTACGCAGCGGGGGCTAGGGTAGGGGGCAGTTTCCATAAATAAAATAAAAAACAGAAAATGCAATAAATTTTCAATAATTTATTGCATTTTACTCCGGTCCCCCACATAAACAAAATCCTCAGGACGGCCATGCATTATGGCTCAAGATATGGGCACACAGAGGCTTTTATTAAGTTAGGATCGAACCGGGGTAAAATGCAATAAATTATTAAAAAATTATTGACATTTACTTTACACTCACTTGCACAGAGTGTAATGTTATCTTACATAGTATTCATATAACTTAGTCGTTTACATAATTATACAATGCCAGGTATTTTTTTTTTTAGGTTTATTTTATTTACATTCTAGCTATACACAAATTATCTTTCCAGGGGATTAGAACACTTAAACAAAAATAATGTCTTTTTAGTACTTACTTTTACTGTTATACCCCATACTGTTATACCATATCAAAGAATGTTTAGAAACAGTAAAATACCTACTTCAGATACCTATATTCATCATGATCATGTATTTAAAGTGTGTATTAAAAACAGGGCCTTCAGACTAAATCAGAAACGAGGTTGAATACAATTCAGACAAACATGAAGTATGTGTTCATTGTGGGAAAAAATACAATTCATATGTATTTAATTAAGTACTTATGATTGCCAGTTATATGTTGTACTTTTGAAATAACTGTGAAGCAAGATTTTAAATGCAACTATGAACCATTATCCTCTATGGACATAATATATGATTTGCACTCGGCCAAGTAAGTAACAAATACAATAATTTGAAAATAAAGACACAAGTCAAGGAAACTACCAGAAATGGCGACTTCACCTGTGATTTATTCCATTGCGTAATGATTTAGTTATTTCTTCATACATTTTATACGAAAAAAATAGGTTGTGTACTCCCGCCATAAAGTGCCTTTTTAACCTATTGACTACTGAATTGCCACATTCCTCATAGGTTTAATGCAGGAGCCTCCAGGTCCCAGTAGGCAATGGGGTAAATTTGTTGTTGTTACCCCCTCCCAACTTTGAACGACACTCCTCCGCCCCTAGAAATGTCAAGCCCATTGTGCTGCCTGCACTTTACAAAAAGACCATACTTGAGACGTTAGGGTATTATGTCGCCCCTTGAGTAGGCGCCACTGGTATATCATTAGAAGCACTGGAAGATTGAATTCAAGCCCCTGCTTCACTGCACGCTGCGACTGTTGGCTTGCGATTGGCATTTACGAGGGACTTTCCAAAATGTCTCGAAACGGTCTCGGGGATCTCAATCGCCTCGCATGACCGGCATGAACTCGGCCATTCTTGTCGGTCTAGGCCCCGTCTTACCAAGACTTACGATTGAACCAAATCAATCGCAAGTCCTCCTATCAATCGCAAGTTTGCAGTATCCTATCTCGTATGTACATAGTTGCGATTGAAATCAATCGCAAATAAGTTGCGACTGATATCAACTGTTTGTAATACATGGCCCTGGTGTTGTTCTCGTTTGTGTGACTGGGTATAAGTAGTTTAAATACATTGTCATTGAGACAATTTTCTAAAACTCCACACGTGGATCTACATTCGAATCATCTAACGAATCTGTATCAACTTTCTATATATATTTAAAATTAATTAGTACTAGTAGAAGTTATTAGTGATATCATAATTTTTCTATCAGGACCATTATCATTATTATTATTATTATTATTATTATTATAGTATCATTATCATCATTATTATTGTTGTCAGTATTACTGTTATCATTATTCTGTGTTGCTGGTGTTAGTAGTAGTGTAGTAATACAATTACATTCTATATTCTTAATTTGATGTTGGGCTAAATAACGTTACGGCAATCTTAATTTTTTTGTAACGTTTAAACAAATTTAAGGACTGTTCCATGTGCTCTAATTTTCCTGAAAGAAATATGTGAGAAATGATAAAGAGAGAATTACCTGCATTATACACACAAATCACACGGCTGATTTATCAAACGTTTTCTAAAAGTAACCTTAACTTCCATTTTCAGTTCCATTTTCCTCATTTTATTGCTTACATATTTTTACATTTTGACAAAGAAGTACACAACCTAACTTATCGTATAATATTAAAATGTATGAACACAAATGAGAAATAAAAGTCAACTAAATCACGTGTGAAGTCACCTTTTCTAGTAGTTTCCTTGACCTATTAAAAGTAGGTCTTAATTTCTGTTTTTGTTATTTATTATTTATTATTATCGTTCAATGCCAAGTGCCTAAAGAGTGTACTTTTTTACTTATCCAATTTCACCTTATTATCCCGTGACCTGATACTTGAACATGATTTATATATACTTTACCTGACAGACATCCTTGAACAGTTTTAGATTTCTCCGGGGGGGTGTTTCACAAAGATTCTAAGTCCTACTTAACTCTAAGTTGGACTTAAATATTATGGAGAGCCATTTGTAGCCTTATAACGAAATACATTCAAAGGCAAAATTCAAGTATTTTAGACTTTTCATAAATTCCACATCAAGAACATGAAATCTCCTAAGATAATAGAAAATATGAATGATTTGAATCAACATTTAATGCCTTTTAAAATACTTTTTACAAAACGTTTTTAATGATGCTAATGGCTTCCCATAATTGTTAAGTCCAACTCAGAGATAAGTTCAACTAAGGATCTTTGTGAAACACCCCCCTGGTATAAACAATTGACTTGATTTTCGTGATTTTATCACAAATAACCGATGAAGATTAATTGAAGAAATAAAACATGACAAAAGTTACTAGATCTTTTCAAAAAGTTTCATTGAATTACATTTTTGCTTTTATTATCCTTTTGTTTTTTAATTAATCTATTATTGTTATCATTATATTCTAAGCTTAGAGATAGAGCCCATTGCTTCTTTTATCTTAATGTCACCTAACGATCGCGTGACATGGCACTTGAACTTATCATTGACCTGACACCGTTGGTATCCTTGAAAAAAAAAATATCCTGGTATCAAAAACTGGCGTGATTTTATCACGAATACCCGATTCATTTTCAATAAATACTGGGGTAAATCTTGTGCAGACTCAATCCACGATCGATCTTGCTAAGCTGAAGTGAAGTCCAAAACGTTCAAGCCCTCTCTGCAAGAACCTGCAACTACATGTGAGTATGCTGATTCTCTTTAACCTATACATATTAGCCCGATTATTCCCTGGTTTACCACTAGCGGTAATCGGCACAACATGGAGGAGCAAATCGAACAAAAGATTTGACAGCAGAGGTTTTAATTAATTTTATTATTTTTTTACCCTAAGGTTGTCGTTTTTTAATATTGTATTTTTGTAATGAAAGGGTGCGGGGAGGGGAGAGGCTAATACTATTTTTGGGTTCATGCTCTACGTGCAATTTCTTTTTTTAATTGATAAAACACACACAAATGTTCGGGTTAATTTCTTGTTCAAGGGATGCTTAATTGAGAACTCGTCCCTCTATTGCACATGCATCATGTTATAGCGAGGGTGGACATCTTGTTTTAGGGAGTCAATTTTATTAAGGATCACTTCCCTAGAAGTAAACTATGCTCCGAGTAAAGTGGAATCAACTTCAAAGTGACAGTGGAATTACTCTTTAGAGAGTGGAATCAGGTCTAGTATTAAACTCCATGGTAGAATGCACTATTTTCACGAATGTTTGCGACTGTTAACCTATTTAGCAAGGTTTTGTGACAATAATTGTCCTCAAAGTGTAATGCTTCATTGTCAGATAGGGTAACATCAAGAAATTTCTTTCTAAACAAAAATGTTTGAGCAGTTAGCATCTGAATTTGGTTCAAAGTTTGGCACATTCTTTTAAACTGGATGGGTCGTCAGTTTCAATGTTGGAGTAGTTCATAATTTGGTTCAAAGTTTGGCACATTCTTTTAAACTGGATGGGTCGTCAGTTTCAATGTTGGAGTAGTTCATAATTTGGTTCAAAGTTTGGCACATTCTTTTAAACTGGATGGGTCGTCAGTTTCAATGTTGGAGTAGTTCATAATTTGGTTCAAAGTTTGGCACATTCTTTTAAACTGGATGGGTCGTCAGTTTCAATGTTGGAGTAGTTCATAATTTGGTTCAAAGTTTGGCACATTCTTTTAAACTGGATGGGTCGTCAGTTTCAATGTTGGAGTAGTTCATAATTTGGTTCAAAGTTTGGCACATTCTTTTAAACTGGATGGGTCGTCAGTTTCAATGTTGGAGTAGTTCATAATTTGGTTCAAAGTTTGGCACATTCTTTTAAACTGGATGGGTCGTCAGTTTCAATGTTGGAGTAGTTCATAATTTGGTTCAAAGTTTGGCACATTCTTTTAAACTGGATGGGTCGTCAGTTTCAATGTTGGAGTAGTTCATAATTTGGTTCAAAGTTTGGCACATTCTTTTAAACTGGATGGGTCGTCAGTTTCAATGTTGGAGTAGTTCATAATTTGGTTCAAAGTTTGGCACATTCTTTTAAACTGGATGGGTCGTCAGTTTCAATGTTGGAGTAGTTCATAATTTGGTTCAAAGTTTGGCACATTCTTTTAAACTGGATGGGTCGTCAGTTTCAATGTTGGAGTAGTTCATAATTTGGTTCAAAGTTTGGCACATTCTTTTAAACTGGATGGGTCGTCAGTTTCAATGTTGGAGTAGTTCATAATTTGGTTCAAAGTTTGGCACATTCTTTTAAACTGGATAGGTCGTCAGTTTCAATGTTGGAGTAGTTCATAATTTGGTTCAAAGTTTGGCACATTCTTTTAAACTGGATGGGTCGTCAGTTTCAATGTTGGAGTAGTTCATAATTTGGTTCAAAGTTTGGCACATTCTTTTAAACTGGATGGGTCGTCAGTTTCAATGTTGGAGTAGTTCATAATTTGGTTCAAAGTTTGGCACATTCTTTTAAACTGGATGGGTCGTCAGTTTCCATTTGCGGTAGTTCATAATTTGCTGATACCAGATTTGGTGGAAATATAGCTAACGGTTTTACGAATCTGCACACAGCAAACCCGTAGGCCATTCAATATTCATGCATATTCATGAAAGAGCTTCACAGGGGGTTCGTAGATTTTCTACGAACGGAACATGGTACATAAAAGAAAATAAAACTTTTTGCATTTACCAGTGATGATAGGCGCTCGGGCTGACGCCCGCGCCGATGTCACTCTCCAAATAAACGCGATTCGTATACTTGTAAAGCCCGACGCATATCGGATAGGCTAGGCAAACACCCGAACCGTGTCAAATTCCCCATGAAAACCTACTTATATGTGTCTTTCAAGACCTGAACATTAAAAACAGATTTGTTAGCAGTTATGACAAGTTTTACTAAAATATTCTGACAATAATGTATTTCAATAGTTTTGGCTAAATTTGAAACATATCGCAATACTTTTCCACCATCTTTTTACCAGTTAGCGCCAAGATGAAGCTCCTCCTTACATTGATGACTCTGGCCGCCGTGGCCCTCTTCGGTCTCCCGGAAGCTACAGGGCAATGCGCATGCTCATCTGGCTGGAGCAGCTTCGCCGGTAACTGCTATCGATACTTCACGCAAAAGGTCAACTGGCAAGCCGCTCAAAACGCATGCCAAGGCTTTGGGGCAAACCTCGTCTCGATGCACGACGAAGCCGAGAACACATTCGCATACGCACTCATTATGACCAACGGTTGTGACGCGCCAACGGTTAGTATTCACATTTAAACCATTAGAGTACAGAACATGTATAAAAACTGTCAACAACTATCAATTGAATGGCATCTTTTTATTTTAAGGTGGGGGGGTTACAGTGTTTGGGAGAAGAGAGGGTGATTCTAAAGTAATTGATTATCATTTTATTTGTTCATTTGTTTAATATGTGGTTTGTCGATTTGTTTCCCCTTTCCGCTTGTTTTATTTTCTGTATTTTCTTATATCTGCCTGTTTGCGTGATTGTTTTACTGAGAAAGGAAGAATTTATTTAAAGCCCCACTGTCCTACTGGTACGTACTTGCTCCCTCTATATATTATCAAAAATGCCTAATCGGTGACCATTGGTCCCCCATGATCCTCTTTTTTCTGATGTTAATTGAGAGCTGAGTTGATGAGATAGCCACCTGTCATTGACCACGCTGCGTCGCTAATCACTCCCGGCCAAACTAGTATAGACTGTAAATATTCCCCCCAAATAATGTAGAATAATTAAAATCAGCTCAATTTTTTCTCGATGCATGTTGCAGGGCGAAGATGGCTTCGCTTGGATCGGATACCATCAACCGAACGGACCCTTCGCTTGGTCTGACGGTTCTGCTCTCGGTTACGAGAACTGGGCCGAAAATCAGCCGGATAACTACAATCACGGATACGCCACAGAGGACTGCGGTCACTTGCGTAATGTTCCATCCGGATCGTGGAACGATTTTCCCTGCAACAAACAAATCGGATATATCTGCAAGAAGTGATCCGAGGCTTAGCCGGTTCGTGGTCTATCCGAACGTCCACCACACTAACCAGATCGACTACAGACATCTTCTTCTTTTTCTTCTCCTTGTTCTCGGTTTTCTTCTTTTCTGCTTCTTCTTCATTTTCTTTACTTTGTCTTTTTCCTTCGTTGGGTTTCAAAAATAAACCAACCAAACTGCCTGTAAACATTTCAACATTCCGTTTTGTTCGACTGTAACAGATTCTTCTTACGATATACGTTAAACCATACGCTATTATCATAATTACCATACTATTTCATTTATTCCTTTTGTTAGTTTTATTTCACTTCCATTAAAATTTATTAATAAATACCGCAAATTCATCAATGTTTTGTTAATCATTTTTGTTGTAGGTCGGCGTAAGGGGCATAGGCAAATAATCATTTGAAAAATTAGTATTTGAATGTAATGATAATGTAATATACGACTGGGAACATGGACGGTAGAGAATAAAAGAGACTGAGAGAGAGAGAGAGAGAGAGAGAGAGAGAGAGAGAGTGGGAGAGAGGGGGAGAGAGAGGGAGATAGAGAGAGAGAGAGAGTGTGTGTGTTTGTTTATGTGTAAGAGAGAAACGAAATGAGAGAGAGATAGAGAGAGTGTGCCTGTGTGTATGTGTTTGTGTGCGAAAGAGACAGAGAGAGAGACAGAGAGAGAAATGTAGGGATAATAACAGAGAGGGAGATCGAGAGAAAGGAGAGAGAGAGAGCGAGAGAGAGAGAGAAAGTGTGCGTGTGTGTGTGTGTTTGTGTGTGTGTGTGTGCGAGAGACTTGGGAAGTAAGTAAGTGAGTGTGAGAGAGAGAGAGAGAGAGAGAGATAGAAAGAAAGAGAGATACATAGAGACACAGAGATAGATAGAGAAAGAGAGAGATTGTATGTACGCGCGAAATAATGAATGAGGGAGGGAGAGAGAGACATATGGCCAGAGAGACAGATGTAAATTGTATAAAAAAAGAGAGATCGAGTTCGAGAGAAAGAGAGAGAGAGAGAGTGAGAGAGAGAGAGAGAGATTAAATAGAGGAAGGCACATGGTCAGAAAGAGAGAGAGAAATGTAAAGATTATTACAAGAAACATAGATGGAGATCCAAAGAAAAAAGAAGAGAGAGAGGGGGAGAGAGAGAAATAGAAAGAGAGAGAGAGAGAGAGAGAGAGAGAGAGAGAGAGGGGGGGGCACACGGGGATGGTAGATAGAGAAATAGATTCCATTTGCAATCGTCATTCGATGGAATATAAACGTGTTGATAATAATATTATTGATGATACTAAATAAATGATGATAATGATACTACCTCTAATGCACGGCGGTAACGCCCCCCCCCCCCCCGGGAGGGGGGGGGGGGGGGGCTCTATCGAGATGGAGTTGAGAAAATGTAGAAAAACAAACAAGGAGAAAAAAGAAAGGTGGAATTGAAGGGAGACAAAAATATGAGAAAGTCTTCTTGACTGATTCCCCTCCCCAAAAAAACGGTTCCAGTTCCCCCTCGATTAATTGATTCATACAAGATTGTAATGAACAAACAGAAAGTCATAACATACGAATAATATTTTGTTATACTTAGGATAAAAAAGGTCACTAATCATATCTCACCATTTAATAAACCTTAAGTTTGTCTTTAAGTTTGTCAAAACATATGAAAACAACAGAAAAGGCTAGTCAAAAATGATGAGAGCATCCTTTTCAGGGGACATCATTATATCCTCCTAACGAACATGAAATTTATAGGAAACTCAAACAATTATTTTCCATATTTATCAGAAATCCCTCTTCATGTAGGTACGTTTGCTCTGTGGTAGACAGGTCCCACGGAACGATTTTTCAAAATGTGTGTGTGGGGGAGGGGGGGAGCTAAAATATTTACGATCAGGTAGAGCGTAAACTGGCGTGGGGGCAAGGGGCGGAGCCCCCTAAAGCTCAGGGGTTTTAGGCATTTAATTATGGTCAGATGAGCATATTTCGATATCTTTTTTGTGACAGTGGCAGGTCACTATATTTTTGTTTAATACAGATAATCATGGTCTGAAGCAAATGGGATACTTGCTAAAGATTAGAAAATTTAACGTCGACCCATTTTATAGGTGAAAAATACATTTCTGTTTCAAAAGAAATACAAGCGAGTACCGTATCATCACTTTTTCTCACATAATTCTGAAATGTCTTTCTTTCTTTTTCTCTTTAACATACTTTTAGGTGTGGGGGTTGAGCCCCCGAGCCCCGCTGTTTCGCGAAACTAAAGACTAAAAGAAAATAATATGAAAATGAACTTAGAAAGAAGAATATAAAAAAGTGAACAAAAGAGAAGATGATATAAATTCGAATTCCTGAAAGACAAGGACACACCGTTTATAATGTAACAGTGTGTTGGAGCCATTCCTGCTGGCGTCATCTAACGACATAGAGAAAGTGTAAATTCTCATTAACTAACTACTTTTTATAGCAAGTATTATCAGCTACAACACCAAAAAACACTCTTAACGACAAGCTATTAAAAATACAAAAGCGTGCCGAAGTCAGGGTAAAGCGCATTACCCCCTCGGAGTACTTTCAGTTGATGACCTCTTTATAAATATTGATTATTGATCTTAAATTGTAAAAAAAAGCGATGTATATCTATTTAGGACTCGCGTTTCTTTCATTCAAAAATGCATTTACGCTTGGACCTGACACGCGTTTCATCAGCGACTGCTCTGCATGATATGGATATACTGTATATGAGGATTTAACCAACTTTGAGCCGGAGTGGGATACGTCAAGAAATTTATTGTGAAGTAAAGGTAACAAGATTTCCGTGCTCTTTTATTTTTTTACCTCTAGATTTGTCATAACAAGTGATGATATTATCCAACGACACAACATTTTCATTTTTTTTTAATGTAATATTTCCTGGGAGAAATATCAATCAGGTGAGCTTAGGTACTTGTTCTATTTCATCTTGACTGTGCCATGGACAGCGATGGTCTGGTGGTAGAGTCGCTGCCCGGCAAGCAAGCAGTATATGCAGGTTCAAGTCCCGCTGGTTCCAAGATTTTTTCTGACTTGTTTTTCAATACAGATCGATCAATCGATTTTATTTACTGGGTGTAAGCCACAAATGTGTTTGAATAACATTTAGTTTATCGTACAGACAGACCGACAAACTATTTCGAAGGAATACGCATGCCCAAACGATATTATTAGGTGATACGTATGAAATATACGTACGTGCGCGCGTTTACGCGCGCGTAAAATTTTAAATTGCTCAAAATCGTTTAAATTTTTTTTTGCATACGTTTCAGGCCATTATAAGCATTTCATAAAAAAATCGCGCAAAACACGCATTTTTGCACGTTTTCGTTTGTCACGGCCGAACGAAAAAAAATTCCTTGTATATTTGTTTTGACAGGATATTCCTCATATTTTTCTGAACAATTTGATACCATGTTCATCTCTTTATAATAACGGAATGAGCGTCCGTTCAAGAAAAATATCCGTGCGCGCGAGCTCATGTATTACATAGCATATATGGGCAAAAACATGTCATAAAAAGTGCATCGGGGTGAATAAGGACTGCCATTTTTTTTCATATTTAGATAGAGTATGAGTCAGAGATATGATTTCATATCTCATTTGGCCATTCAATACATCTTGACGTCATCAAGACGCCTTGGAAGTCAAAATACAAAATTGCATATTATGACGTCATTATATTTATTGAAAATTTAGTGTATTTCTCATAATTTTGACTGATTTTCTTCCAAATTTCGGTATCTTGTAGTTGAGGCAATTGCCTTTAAGATAAATACACACTACTTTTTATTTCATTGACGTCATCATAGTACAAAATTCAATTAAAGGCCACATTTCAGAATTTTCTTAATTTGCGTGTTATGCCTAAGGAAGGTGAATTTCGTTCACATCATGAATCTTCATGACATTGATCTTTGAGCACTATCTAGCTGATGAGTACTCTATATTTTTCCAAATTTTGATACGGTGTAGCTAATAAATTATCTACAATATTGACGTACATCATTTATCATTTCGATGACATCATCTTAGTGAAAATTTCAATTAAAGGCGACATGTCAGAATTTTCTTAGTTAGCGTGTTAGGCGACTTTTTCTGAAATCCTGATTCTACAAATCTCCATCGAATACCTGAAGGGAGCGCTATACCACTCTTAATCATGGTCTTTATCGTATTTATGATCATTATCATTAGATCATCATCGGCACACTTTCATGATAACAAAATAGCACGTATCACCTAATTCGTCAAAGTGACGAATTAAAGTCTAGTTATTATTATTATTATTAATGCTAAGTATATGCAGTGTCAAATAGATTCCAAAAGCAATAGATAGATAGATAACAGATTGAGAGAAAGATAGAGAGGGGAGATAGAGAAGGGTGGAAAGAAAGTGAGGGGAAAGAGAGGGGAGAGAGAGTGGGAAAGTGAGGAAGCTATGTAGAATGGTAGAGAGAAAGAGAGAGAGAGAGGGGAAGACAGAGAGAGGAAGAGACAGAGAGAGGAGGAGATGTAGGGGGAGTGAGGGAGGGAAGGAAAGGGCGAGAGAGAGAGAGAGAGAGAGAGAGGGGGAAGAGAGAGAGAGAAAGGGAGAGAGGGGGGAATCTAAGATTGGGAGAGAACAAGAGAAGAAAGAATAAGATAATGTACAACATATTAAACACCGATGCCCCCTCCCCCCCCCCCCCCCTCCCTCACCCGACATCCCGCCCTGCAGATAGATTGAATAACTTAGCATCTTCACCACAAGTAACTAGTGTCAGGTGTGATTTTTTTCTTATCAATAGCCTTGATTAATGTCCATGTTTCGGCTCCTAAAAAAATATCAGTTTCATCTTTATTCGCATTTCACCTTTCTAATACTGCCTTGACATTACACCACGGAAATGATATGTTGGGCATGTGAGAGGCCGTCATCTACCAATTAACCTTATCTATAATTGTTGTTTTTCATACAACTACAACTAATTATAAAGTAGGCTTGCGGGTGTACCATGTGAGAGAGAGGGAGGATTGAGGAGTCCTGAAAAAGAACTGATCATAAAACTAATTAGTTTTTCATTTTGAAAATATATGTATTGTTGGATGTAATGCCATTGTTGTCATGTTGTTTTATAATTTTTATAATTGTTTATATTGCTTGTAATACAGTGAACAACAAATGTCATTTTTTTTTAGTGGACAATTAATTAATTCAATAGTCTTTCATTGCCAAGAATGTATTCCGTGCGTTTTCAATCCTTCTTTTGATGTTTGCCTCGCACCTGGCATCATCAGTGATATTTCGTTCTCGATATGTTCTCGATATGTCCTAGAGCGATCTTCAAGAGTAACTTGGTTTTTACATGACTCACATGGTACACCCGCAAGCCTACTTTATAATTAGTTGTAGTTGTATGAAAAACAACAATTATAAATTGTCCTAAAATCTTCACATGTACATGCCTTAGGTTCAATAATTTTGGAAGAGAAACAGAAAAAGAAGAAAACAGAATGGCGACAGTTTATAAATGAAGCACTTATAATATGGTACTCATGAATGTTTGAAACATCCCTAAATCTGACATTACCGATTCAGCCGATTTTAAGTGCCCATTGATTTCTACTTTCAAAGCATCTAAAGTTTTGTATATCTTTTGTCGGATTTCGTTCAATTTTTCTCTACTTTTCAAATGTCCATCCTTTCTTTCAGAGCAAATTTCAGTTAAGTTTGGATTTTCCTTTAACACTTATTGTCATTGCAAAACGGCGAATCATTACAGCACAAGTTATACCATTATGCATGCATAGGCCTTTAGCAAAATTCACACCTTACATATAAGTATTTCACGCCATTTGTTATGATCAATTCAATAGACCTAGTGTATGTTTTGAAGGAAAATATAAATTACTTCGTTTTGCACTATTTGATTTAGACTAAAAACTTGATATTATTATTAGCTTATTACTGTTAATGGGTACAAAACAAACAAACATTCCGAGAAAAAAAATGAGTAACTTTTGAAAAAGAAAACTTTATAAAATATGTAGTCAATGAATCAAATCATCTGCTTATCAAGACAAAAAGTAAATTTGCCGGAAAATAATGCTCACTACTCTGCGTCTTTAGTTAATAACTAAAGACGCAGAGTAGTGAGCATTATTTTCCGCAAATTTACTTTTTGTCTTGGATTTACTTTTATTTAGTTCCCAATGGGCATTGTTATTTATTTATTTTTTTGCTTATTGTTATGTTTTAGTGCATGCATGATTTGATTTATTTATCAATTTGGTTATAGTTTATGCATGTTTTTAATTACTTATTAATTAAAACCAAAGAAACATAATGAAACAACAAAATAAGTAAAATCATACAAGAGACGTGCAATGTCCTAGTGGTATAGCAAGGGTATCGTAATGATGATAATAATAATGATAACGAAACGTGGGAGGGGTGGGGGGAGGCCAAACATATCGAGATAAATAGAGTGACAGAGAGAGAGAGAGAGAGAGACAGAGAGAGAGAGAAAGAGAGAGGGGGTATTATTCTATATAGAGAAAGCACGATATCACAAAACACGTATCACCGGATTGCTTTTAATACTTAAACAGATATTTATCTTATCTATCTTTTTATCGGACAATCGATATCTCATATCGATTACAACCCTAATCATAAATCACTGACACATGGCTAATTACATCATGCCCCAATCAAAGATATTTGAACCCTGACCCTTCCTTTACTAGTTTTGCCAGGAGCAAAAAAATGCCAGGTTTTAGAAGCTGATTTCGGTCGCTCCAGGCGAACAAAAATGGCTGTCATATTCGTTTAGCTAAATCGGTCATCCATTTTCATGCTAATGTAGTTGATCAAAAGCGCCATTGTAAATGCAATATTTCTTGCAAATTAAAAACAGGAGTTAGTTCTGCAATATTTAGTCAAATTCACAGTCTATGATGATAACTTTAATGGTTTTTTTCTGGTGGTACGTAAGAATTTGTTTGCACTTTTCACAGAAAGATGGTTTGTTTAATAGATAGCGTGAAGAATAAAACATGTATAAGGGGTATAATGGAGAGATAAAGACAAAAGGAAAAAAGAAGAAAGTAGAGAGAGAGAGAGAGAGAGAGAGAGAGGGCGAGGGGGGGGGGGGAGAAGATATATGAGATGGAGGGCAGAATAAAAGAGAGGAAACGATGGATAGAGAGACCGGATGCAAAGAGAATAAAAATAGGGAGAGAAGAAAGGGGGTTTGTGAGAGAAAGTGAGAGAAAAAGAAAAACAAGTTTAAGGGGAATAATGGGGTGAAAACAGGCTGCAGAGAGATTTAAAAAAATACAAAAGGGAAGGAGGGACAGAGAGAGAGAAAGAGAGGGGGAGAGAGAGAGAAAGAGAGAGAGAAAAAACGGGTTTGGGCTCATAAGAAAGGAAAGATAAGGACGGTTACGAAATGTATCTCACGTGATACTAGTTATTAGTCATGAACATGAGAAAGTGGACAATTCTGTCTGGAGGGG
>JAVYIG010012306.1:0-54539 GCA_035222895.1 Strongylocentrotus droebachiensis | reverse complement strand
GTGCATTTTAGAATAATCACTACCGAAGTGATGGAGGTGCTTCATGAATACCTTTTGTTTGCCTCTTGAGAAGAATACTTCCACCTGTGTATCAGATAAATGTACTGTCGGTGCATAAATGAATACTGATTAAGTAACTTTCATGAGCACGATTCAAGTATTCTTCTCAATGGTTTTACAATTGTGGAACGAATGACCTTTATCTGCCCATGCGCAAATCCTAATTACGAACTTGCTTATTCTATACTTTTTTCCTCCACAGATCTAGCATGTATGTACAAATTATTCAAGAGAGTGACGAATGGTCTAGAGACGATGTGTCGCTGTGTGAGTTCCTACCTGAGGGAACAAGGCAAGGCATTAGTCCAGGAAGAGGAAGGAGGAAAGAACCCTATCCAGTATGTACAGGTGAGTTTAACAAGAATGCCAAAGGCATCGTCCCACGTTCTGTTCATGTTGGTGCACCACTGATTTCCATTTTTAATATGAAGCTCGAGTTAAGCTCTCCAACACATCCATTAAGTAATTACCCGTTACAATTTCAACGTCATTGATTCAGACACCTCCCTTAGACATGTAATGGCAGGCTGAAGTTACCCGCTAAATTTCTGTTTGTCATGAGATGTCATTTTGGCGATCAACACTTCATAAATGTCAGAAAACTGAGCTTTTTTATGTGTCCTAGAACATATTTCTAATAATTTTCACCATCTTGATAATCTTGTTCATCACTTTAGTACAAAATTTTAAATGCCAGTAAATTGTGCTGGAAGTGTGATCCAATTTTACTGCTATGCTAGGAAAACTATGAATAAATGAAGTCAATAATGCACTAGTTGTCACTTACTATTTCTTTCATATATAAGCTGTTCATCACCTACTATTTCTTGTGCTATCTCTTCCTATACAGGATCTCCTAGAACTCAAAGACAGATTTGACATGTTCCTCAGAGACTCGTTTGGTACAGACCGCAAGTTCAAGCAGACCATTTCGGGCGACTTTGAGTACTTCCTCAACCTCAACACCAAATCCCAGAGTACCTGTCACTATTCATCGATGACAAGCTCAAAAAGGGTGTCAAAGGAGTAAGAACCTCAACGCTCATTTTTAATATTTTGCCTGTTGAAATCCAGAAGGGGAGTGAACTTGTATACTTTAACACAGAATTAACACCCGCATGGCTCTCAACAGACAAACTAGTCAAGTATCGGGAGGAAGTGAATAGACAAGTTACATGTAGGCCTTTATTCTTCAATATCAAAATAATTATAAGGTACAGCTAACATACATTATACATTTGCTGTTAGCATCATAGACTTGATAACCACAAATCCAAACATTTGACTTCTTAGATAACCATTATTTGAGTCAAAATGGTTGAGAAAGACTGCTCATTGGAAAACAACACAACCATTCTGTATGGACAGATAGTCGCTATGATATACATATCATATTTCGCTGACCAAACCATACAGATACAGATAGTCTTTCCGCACGCAATGCGCTTCTGTCATTACAAAGTTGGCGTGGATGTGTCTGAAGAAGACATTTTGCTGACCAAACCATACAGATACAGATACCTATATACAATATTTTCTGTGGTCTTTTGCAGTTAAGTGAGCAAGAAGTGGAGGCCATCCTAGACAAGAGCATGGTTCTCTTCAGGTTCCTGCAGGAGAAGGATGTCTTTGAGCGCTACTACAAACAGCATCTGGCCAAGAGGTTACTCCTTAACAAGAGTGTATCAGACGACTCGGAAAAGAACATGATCTCAAAGTTAAAGGTAAAGTGAATTACTAGTCGTGTCGTTAGGTTGTGAAAGAGACTATCTAGAAATTGTTGGGAAAAGTTGATTTTGTAGGACACAAGAATTAGTGTATACTGTGAGGTTTGGGAATCTTTGAAATAAGAGACTGAGAATCTTTCTGATATTCACAAACTGTGAAGAGCACTGGACACAGAAATCGGTACACTTAATTATGATTACATTTGTGGCATTAAAGAAAATTATCCATATTTTAAAGCTAAATCTAGTCATATGTGGAATTGGAGGGCATTTGAAAAGCAAATATTTTTACATTTCTATTTATGATGTTCTTCTACACTGTCAAAAAGAATGAGAAAACTCACCATTTACCAGAACTTAACTTTCTTATAAACTGAAGCTATGGCTTGGATTAAAGAAGTCTCTGCCCCATCTCAGAGGTCTTTGGTTTCCTTTTGCTCAGTCATATTTTAAATCTTACTTACTAAACAGCTGTCATGTATGTTAGAAATTGAGTTTGAATATATATGTAGGACTTCAAAAGAAATAAGTTAGACTGTAGAAAATTATAACAATTCGTCCAACCATTCCTATTACTCAGCCTTTAAACTTTTCTGAAAACGTCTGTATGAATGCATGTAAAATACACTTTATTCCTACTTCTTGCTTCAGAGATTCCTTATCTTTTTTGTAGAAAGTCGGCAGGTATGACACCTACTTGTTAGGCCACATGTTTTCTTGGATTTGAACCGCTTTTCAAAGAACAGTTCTGGCCAGGGTATACAGCCATTGATATGAACCATTACTTATTATTTGATTCTTGCTATCCCCTTACCTTACAGACGGAGTGTGGATGTCAGTTTACATCCAAGCTAGAAGGCATGTTCAAAGACATGACGCTATCCAACACTTTCATGGATGAATTCAAGACTCATGTGCAATCAGCTTCGGTAAGACTCCTTCATTTTAATAAAGATAATGTTATCAGGAGCCAAGAGGACCTCAACTCTGTAAAATATGAGTTAAAGACCTTCTGGCTCCATACAGACTATATCAAGTACCATACCAAAAAGAAAATTGGAATGGAAATTGTTGAATATGTTGGTTCACTTGTTAAATGATAGATGTGCCCACTGTAATGATGGGAGATCAACGATCGATGGTTTACGCTTAACTTTAGTTTAGAAGTGTCTGAAAGGAATGTTGAATTGAATTGAGCTACCAGGAAGTGCATCAAATAGCAACCTCACATAGTTTCGTATAAATCCCTGGATCACACAGCTTACCATTGTTTTGCACTTGGCCATTCCCTATAGGGAAGAAAAAAAGCCTGTGTACCCCAAAATTTGACAAAGAAAGGAGTTAAAATATTTGCTAGTAGTTCCAAGTTTTGATTTGCAAATATTTCCCTTATTTATGTTTTTCTTTAACCCCATAATTTGGCAGATAATAAATCAGCATGAATTTAGTGTCCTAATTTCTATGTTTCTGAATTTTTGACCTTCACAGATCAACATGTTTGGCGTAGATCTCAATGTAAGAGTTTTAACGACAGGCTTCTGGCCGACGCAGTCAGCAACCCCACAATGCAATGTGCCAACGCAAGCAAGAAATGCCTTCGAAGCTTTCAAAAAGTAATGTATTCCACTCACGAGTCCAAAGTCCATGTAGCACATACAGGGAATTCAAACATATAATTGATAACTAATAATTTTTTATTATAAACCTATAATAACTTATAGTTTAATTTTGTTTGTGTACAAAGAAGGGAATCCGTCATGTTGATATTTTCAAATCAACATTGCTCTGTGAATCTCAGTCCACTGTGCAATTTCTGGACAGAAATATACTTATATTTCCAGCAAGCAATGCCCCCCCCCCTTTTGAAATGAACCCTTTCCTATAATGGTATGAATTCCTCTGATTTTGTCCATGATTGTCAGAAGTCTCTTGCTTTCGTCTCCCCAAACTATCATCCTACAAGCTACAACGTTTTATTTTACTCAATTACCCAATTTTATTGTAACTCTTCTGTTTTCTTCCAGGTTTTATTTGACAAAGCACACAGGAAGACAAATATCACTACAACCTCAGCTAGGATCAGCAGATCTACATGCAACCTTTCACGGGGGAAAGAAGGTAGGCTTCATAGCTTTCTGTGTCATGTAGATGATTTAGATGTAGAGTTGTAGTCCTTATGAATGGTTATATTTTTCAGGTTTTATAGATGAATACACATGATTTGATAGGCTTATCTTATTCCAAAGGAATTGAAAAACTGTATTGTTCTAAGTGGCTAATTTTCAACAGAACCTGTTTCCTCTTTTGGTTTTTCATAGTATTGTTCTTTTTATATGACATTTATCAGAATATTATTGCTAATGCCCCCTCTCTGGCCTAAAATTACCAAAATGACCTTCCCTTTGGAGGTTCAGATGAAGTTTGTGACCAAATTATATAATTTTAGATCAAATATATTTTAAAGGCTATTAAAATTCTTTGGTGCTTGCGTAGATCCCTCTCTTAAGAAATGTCTTTCCTTACTATACGCATACACAGTCAGGTTTGCGCAGAAATCAATCAATCTTTTGTCCTAACATAGATTATTTTAATGACATTTAACATCCTTTCGCTTACACAAAACATAGTTTCATACTACCACTCCAGGGCCCCGTCATATAAAGAGTTGATATTAATTGCAACTTATCTGCTATTGGTATCAATTGCAGCTATGTACATAAGGGATAGGAGACTGCAAACTCGCGATTGATTGGGATCATTTGCAACAGGGACCCGTTTCACAAAACCTTTTCTTAATGACAAATGACAAAAATCAGTGACGAATCTGCTGATAACCAATCAGAAGCAAGGATTTCAGTAGCTTATAACAAAAACTGTCATTTGTCACTGATGATAAGTTTTGTGAAATGGGGCCCAGAACATGAGATTTACTTTGATTGAGGAATGATAACATCCATTAGAGGTGTTGTGGCATAGTGGATAAGTCATCGGACTGTGAATCACAGGGTCCGCGGTTCGAGTCCCGCCACGGCACTAATTTGCTTTGGTCAGATATTAATCTACATTTGCCACTCTCCACCCAGGTGTTAAATGGGTACCGGTAGGAAGGAATTCCTTGAATGCTGTGAGCGCCGAAATCGGCTGCCTAGCAGAGCCGGGGTAATAGTTGGAGCGCCTTGAGCACCATGCATGGTGGATATGTGCGCTATATAAATGTCCAATATTATTCTTATTAATATTATTCCTTTAGGATGGTGGTAAACATGAGGAGAGGAGGCACATCATCCAGGTCTCTACCTACCAGATGTGTGTCCTCATGCTCTTCAACGTCAAGGAGCAGTGGACATACGAGGAGATGTGCTCTGAGACGGACATCCCCAGCAAAGACCTGATCAGGGCGCTCCAATCCCTGGCCCTCGGCAAACCAACACAACGTATCCTGGTCAAGGAACCTAAAGGCAAAGAAATAGGTGAGGTTTTATTGGAACTTGTGAAGGAAGACCGCTATCATGAATAGCAGTCGTAAACCTTTAGACCCAGTAATATTTTGAGTCCCTGGCCCGAGGTAATCCAAAACTATTTATCCTGGGTTTTTTTCACAAAGATCCTAAGTCGAACTTAACTCTAAGTTGGACTTAAAAAGACTATGGAGAGCCATTTGTAGCCTTAAATAAATTATATTCAAAAGCGAAAATTCAAGTATTTTCGACTTTTTATAAATTCCACATCACGAACATGAAATCTCCTTGATATGAATGATATGACTCAACATTTTATGCCTTTTAAAATATTTTGCAAAATATTTTCATAGATGCCAACGGCTTTCCATAACTTTTAAGTCCAACTTAGAGATAAGTTTAACTTAGGATCTTTGTGAAACACCCCCCCAGGTCAAGGAACCCAAAGGCAAAGAAATAGGTGAGGTCTAATGGAACCTGTGTTAAAGAAGTTTCTGAAAACACATCTTTTCTAATTTGTTGTAATATTCCTCTCTGTCTGTGCTTAATGTAAGTATAGTATGAGAAAATTCTCTCTTTTTTGTGTGTATTTCTTGTTTATGTACTTTGTATCTAACGAAAAGGGGCTTTATAAATGTAATATTGTTATTATGATATTTTATATTGAAAGACCGCTTACAGAAAGAGCAGTCACAAACCTTTAGACCTAGTTATATTTCAAGTCCCTGGCTCAGGGTAAATTAAAACAATTTATCCTGGTCAAGGAACCCCAAAACAAAGAAATAGGTGAGCTTCAGTCACATGATAGAGTAACAAATGTCATAAGCCAGAATTCTTCAAATTATTCATGTGAATTCCAGTTTGTCAAAAGTGTCTTGACATGTGCATCATAAGTCAATATGCTATCGGTATTTGCTATCTATATAGTAGGTCAATTCATGACAGATTTGCATACAGTTTCAAGATGCACACTGATCAAATTTGTTCATTCATAGTGAATCATTTGGTAACAGCAAACGGGTCAACATTTTTTGAAAGGGAAGAGGGGAAAGGGAATTACCTTTAAAAAAAAAAAACATCCATTAATATATTCCCTGACATGAATCGCATACAAAGTACATTAAAAATTGTTTCAATTACTCTGCTTTACACAGAGTAAATTTGAAGTCCTGAACTTAATTTATCAAACTTTTTCCAACTTATAGGCCCGAATTCACAAAGCAAGGTTTGAGCTCAAACCTCCTTTTGTTTCGCCAAACCTCCTATTGTGCTTTACAAACCAGGTTTGTAAAAAACGCGTCATATGACGTACGAAAACCAAGGTTTGTCGACAAACCTCCTTTGTGAATTCGGGCCATAAAGATCAAACGCATCAAATATCGGATATTCACATTTGATATGCACACCCACTCTTTTGATTTCTTTTTTAAGATCCATATCTACAAGAAGTGTTTAATAACCTTTTTTCAAAACTTTTCTGTTGCAGAGAATCCACATATGTTTTCAGTCAATGATGCTTTCACATCGAAACTCTTCAGAGTCAAGATCCAAACAGGTAAGTTCTTGCTTTATCTATTCAAGTTATCATTATCTTCATTAATCTTAATAGAAGGCATGATGGCTCAGTGGTAGAGCAATGCTCTTGTAACTAAAAGCTTTTGGTGTTGTGTCATTGCCTATGTACATGTGAGTAGGTATACAGCCTAAGAATTCCAGAGTTTTGTGATGTATTTTTACTGACATGGGTATGTGTCTGCCAGTTGAAAAATGACAAATAATATTTGTATGACCTTTTTTAATTCTAAGGGCATAGTTGAGGGTGTGATGATCTCCTAGCTTCTCAAGTATAATGATCAATTTGTATCTAAACAATCTACCCTATGCAAATATATAGTGCTCAAGCATACCAGGTACCATTTAGACTTTGGTGTAGAGTGGCAAATGTAGTTTAGCCAAAAAACTCTTTTACCAGGCTTGGATTTGAACCCTCGACCTCTGGAAAAAAAAATCAAGTGAACAAACCACTAGACCACTTCACCTGCACAAGTTATCTTTGCACCATGCACTATTTAGGCCGAGCCATCTGTTTGCTATGTCATCCAATCGGTCATTTAGGAATGTCAAAACCTTTTGTAGCAATTTAAGTCTCTTACTTTTTTTACTGTCATATTTTGTTGTTTGTCATCTACAGTTGCAGCAAAGGGAGAGTCAGAACCAGAGAGGAAAGAGACGAGAACGAGAGTGGATGAAGACAGAAAACATGAATATCCTTTTGCAAATTCTGTACATTTTATTCTTCTGTGTTTAATAGCCATGATTATGGAGAGGCCTTAGTGTAAAACAATTTCTTAAATATACTTGTGTAAAGAAATGTTCAGCTTGTTTTAAGGTTAACAAAATTGGCCTCAGAGGGTTATGATTGATTTGAAATACTGAACAAACTGATCGATGATATATTCTTTCAGCATTATATTTTGTACAATCCATTATAACGTGAAATTCATCTCCACCTTTTCCCGTATTACATCATTACAAATTCATAGACGCAAGGGGATTTCTTTCTGGTTGTGTGAGCTAATTTTATATCGACATATATTTGTCTTTTTTAATTTTTTTAACATCACCTTTATTCATGGAAAGACAAAGGGAAAGTACAAAGTAAGTCCAAGTTACTCGTATTTTAGGAGTAATGTACACACCTATTTTTTTACAGTTTGAAACTTTCAGGAAATCTGAATTACAATGAAGTTCGCTATCATTTCATGCATGCAAATCTTTCTAGTTTTACACTAGAGCACCTCTGGCTCTCTGCTCATTATATCATCCGGGAGAATACATTTTTTTCCTTAACCTTCTGTGTACGATTGAAGCAGCGATCGTGAGGATAATGAAGTCAAGAAAGAAGATGCAACACAATGTACTTGTAGCAGAGGTAAGAAACTCATTATTCGCATCTTTCTATGGGAAACCCATAACCCATCCTGTGTTAAAAAATTGCTTGGAGACAGCAGAAAAGAAAGACAAATCTTAGAAACATGTTACTGGCAGATAGGGGGGGGGGGGGGGAGGTCTAATAAGTTAGAAAATTTGAACAGCAGTAATAGTAATAATAATATAATAATGATAATAATAATAATAATAGTAATGATAATAATATTGGATATTTTTATAGCAAATATACCCGCACCCAAGGTGCTCAAGGCACTCCAATATTACCCCAGCTCTGCTAGGATACCGTTCTGGATGCTCAAGCATTCAAGAAATTTTCTCCTACCAGTACCCATTTAAGACCTGGATAGAGAGTGTTAAATGTAGATTAATGCCCTGCCAAAGGACATTATGAGTTCATACTAAATTACTTTTATTGTAAAGTTTAAGATATTTGAATAAAATCAGTGAATATTTGAACAAAATCGGGCAAGGCATGAGGAAGTTGAAGCTTTTTTAAATGGCTAGTCACTAGAGGGCGATATACAACTTGATGACATCATTTGTGGACAACTCTCCATGCCTTTTGTACATCAAATTTCACAATTCTTTTGTTTTCTTTGTATTTATTTATGTTCTTGATCCGACTTCATGACATGTGAAGTAGAATATCATTTTGCATGCTATACCTTGCTTTCAGGGGAGTAGATTATCTCAATCACAAGAAAGAAGGAAAAACAGCTTTAACTTCCTTATTCCTTGCCCGATTTTGTTCAAATTTTCACTGATTTTATTCAAATACCTTAAACTTTGCAATAAAAGTAACTTAGTGTGAAGGTTTTGGTTCCCTTTAAATGTATAAAACTTTCATGAATTTTGTGAGTGGATCATGTTTGCAAAATATTCTTACTGCAGAATGATTGAAATGCAACACTGAAAATTTAGCAATTTGAGATACTTCTTGGTGTGAATATTGCTGTCCCTATTGATTTGTAAAGTCCTTGAAATATGTTTCAGGTTTACTGTCACAGATTTGCCTCACAGAAGGTGCAGAAAAAAGTTTCAAGAACTACCAATTGATTGTTGATAAGTTGATAGCCATGCAAATGAACTCACTGAACATATTCAAATATGAAGAGTCATCTATGCTTTCATGATGCTCACTTGCTATCTGATCACCTTTAATCGTTATTATGATTTTACATTATGCAGGTAACAGAACAGCTCAAATCTAGGTTTTTACCCAGTCCTGTTGTCATCAAAAAAAGGATAGAAAGCTTGATAGAAAGAGAGTACCTTGCTAGAGCACCAGAAGATAGGTAAGACATCCTCCTGCCTCGCTCACGCTGGGCCAAATTCACACTTGATGCTGTAAACTGCCTACCAAAACCACTGCAGCATAATAAAACTGTAGTTTACATGTAAATGAAAAGCAAATATAAGTTGGGTTTTTTTTATCGAAGAAGTTGAAGCTGCTCACAACAATGGCCTCTAAGACAACTTACTTATAAAGAAACTGATAGAGAAAGTGTAAAATGCTCACTGCCGGCATCATGTTTTTTTTGCTGTCGTGGTTTTTGGAGGAAGTATACTGCATTATTTCTTACTCAGACATTGTTATTTAAGAAATCCAGTCTCACAAATTCTATAGAATATGCTAAGCACTTTGGTGCAAGTCTATAGAATATTTTCCTCACTTGTTCATTTTTTTTTTTGCCAGTGTTGTACTTATTTACTTATGGTTGCATTTTTACTTTTTATTTGTTTTTTGTTTTCCTCATATGAGGTGTTTATACAAGCATCAAAATGGAGTTCTGAAAACAAATATAATTGTAGTACAATGTTTCAATACGTAACACTTTTTTAAAAACTTTACAATATTTTTGCTGCCTATTATCTAAAGTGCTTTTAACAGTTTCTCTGGCAACCTTTTGCCAGGCTTTTTTAGCTCCTTATTTACAAGAAGTCTGTTTTTTATTTCTCTTTTGAATAAGTATCTTCGTTTGAAACAGTTTTTATTAAATCCATACTTATTCTGGAAGACTAACATTTTGTATATACACCTTTCTCTTTCTTTTTATCTTTGCAGGAAAGTCTATACGTATGTAGCATAAGGAGCGCAATTCTTTATTTGTACAGTCAGAGAAACTTCTTCAGAGAAAACAACTAGTTCTATTTTGGTCAAACTCAGCTCAGCTTACGTTACCTTACTTCTCTCTTGGCATACTATGCACCATTTTCTCCTATGTTCTTAAAATTTTCAAGTGTAAAATTAACAAAAAATTGAATATATTTTTAAAGGGAAAACTAAATAAAAGAAGTCCCAACTTGATGGTTATAGAATGAATCATTTTGAAAACTTGTCAGGCAAAGTTGTATACCGAGTTTAATATGATTTTGTTTCTAAAAAACATTTTCAAGTTTTATTGAAAGCATTTTGTCCAACTTCATTTGCATATTAAACCAAGGCAAGAATGAGCTATTGTACCGTCTTTTATATACCTTTTGCCTTTTTCTGCTTTCTTAATTTGTTTTACTGCTCTGCTCAACTTGTCATTCTAGCTAGCAGGCAACTTGTTTTCTATGCCATTCTCTTAAATCTGGTGATTGGTTTTAACTACCTGTTACTCCTTCATGTATTGTAAATTTTTAGAGAGGAAAAGCAGGAACAATCACTTTAAAAATATTTATTGGCTGCAGATGTAATGAAAATGGATAGAGAGAGAAGTAAAAGTTAAACCTTCATTTTTCTTGGAAATGGTGAAAATATATAAATCAGTATTTGCAAATATCTGCATACACTGGAAAGGCAAGCATTGGTGCCCTACGCTTATCTGACAACAGTTACTGTACGTTCCAAAGTTGGATATAAGTCAACAACATTACTGACAAATGAATAAAATCATGAAGCTGTAATTCAAAGTCAAATCATTTTCTTTTCTGTTGAATTATGTTCAAGAGGCCTTATATAATGTAGTATATATATGTATCTTCAATATTGTATCCCCCCTCCCCCCACCAGTGGTCATGTTAAAGTCTTGACTTTTTATTTGGGTTATATAGTAACTTATGTTTTGTCGGAACAGTTTCAGTAGCATATCATAACAAATACAGTGGATTACAAAGCTAGTATTACTTTTAATTTAGTATTTATCTTTGGTAAATTTGGCTACATTTATATAATCTGAGCTGTGCCTCATTAAAAATTCTCCAATATTTTCCAGTGTATCATCCATGTTCAAAATCTTATAACAGATCAAATCTGATTTATTTTAAAGAGTACATGTACTTCATCCATGGTAAGGCGACTCTAAGCTATTTTGTCCCATAAGCTACCAACCATGTCTGATGGTTATATTATTGTGCAAGCCCCCACAAAAGCTTAGATATGATCAAATATCAAGTAAAATGATATGATTTGAAATTGGATATCAATTTATGTTTATATTACCAATAAGCTTGGTCATGTATTGGGACACCAAATGACCAAATACATGTACCATGGACTTAACCTATTGTGTATGTCATATATTACTCAGAATCACAGACAAATGATAGCAGTCAATGAAAAATGAATAATTAAGTTTGAAATCCATTTATGTTTGGGTTCAGTTTTGAAAAAGTTTTGAAATTAGGTCATGCATAAACTAACATGTATTGGGGTACTAATGCTATTGCCATAGCTCCTTTCTGCTTTTTAAATCTAATTCAAAAGGTCAAAAGGAGGACTTTCTCTTTAAGAGATATTAACCAACTTTTTTGTTGTCCTTATGTTATATTATTATTTATATTTTATCATAAACATGTGAGAAGTATGTAAGGATATTTTCAAGAAAGTGAACATGCAAAGTTATCCTTGGGAATAAAAAGCTGTCAGTAATATATAACAGTTCTTTGGGGTCCTCAAATAGAGAGAAGGGTTAATGTTGAAATCACCTTGTGGTTTAATTGTTTGACAAGGCGAAATGGAAATAAAGTTTTGCATGTCTTGCCTTCTATTTTGTTTGCTCTTTATTTAAAAGATTTAATCCATGTATCTGAATATACAAATTTAGTTTCTATGTACGATCTCTCCCCTATCCTGCCCCCCCCCCCCCTTCCACTTTGTGCCCCCTCTGACTCTTCTTTTCTCCCCACCCCTTCCCCCTTCCATTTATTTTCAATCTATGTATCTGTATTTTCTTTACCTTCGCTGCAAGGCCCGCCATGCACCCTCACTTGTGATTTAACTTCTATTTATTATCCTAATGTGTGTTTCATATATGCAGATATTTATACCGTCAAATTGTAAATGTTTGACATTTATAGTTTAGAAGGGATAAGATATTATTGTATGTGATGATGTTTTAGATATTTTTTTTTTTTAAAGATGGGAACTCTTGAGGGATTCTGGTATGATATGTAAGACTTATGTGAAGGTCTGTTAAGGTTACCTCAGTTGATGCTTTTGCTATGAGAAGCCCTGAATACCAATGATATGTTAAAGCTAGAAGTGCAGATCTATAGAACATGCTTGGAATGAAATCCTGGGATCTGTTTCACAAAGCCTTTTTTTTTTAATGACAAATGACAAAAACCAGTGACAAATCTGCTGATAACCAATCAGAAGCAAGGATTTTAGTAGCTTAAATCCAAAATTGTAATTTGTCACTGATGACAAGTTTTGTGAAATGGGCCCTAGGACTTGCCACAATGTTTGGAGTATTGTTGTACATGAACCATGTACACTGTATGTGTGCCAATAGTCAACCGTGGCAATCCACTATTCCATTGGTCGACCAAAGCAGGTAAAAAGAGTACCGAAGCTGTGACGTCATAAAAATCTATTTTTAGAATTTCTCAATTTTTTCTTCATATTCCGAAAGAACATCAAAAATAATGTCCAAATGTCGGAAACCAATTGAATATGATAAGTATTGGCTGAGATATGACCATCTGAATAAATATACTCCCCATAGGAACTCAGTGTTATATGCTCTGGCTCCTAATGGTTAGGAGCCAGAGCATATAACACTGAGTTCCCATAGGACATATATTCATTCAGATGGTCATATCTCAGCCAATACTTAACATATTCAATTGGTTTCCGACATTTGGACATTACTTTTGATGTTCTTTCGGAATATGAAGAAAAAATCGAGAAATTCTAAAAAATAGATTTTCGATGACGTTACACTTCACCACTCTATGGTTAATTCAAAGAGTTCATATGGTCTGTTCAGAGCCAGATGGGCCTTAACTCTATGTTAGAGAATATGAGTTAAAGCTCTTCTGTCTCCAAACAGACGATATTTCTTTTTAAGCGAAGGATAAGTGAAGTTAAGTTGATGAAACACCCCTGACTTCTTCTCCATTGTATTGTATACTGCTTCATTCTCGAGTTAACATAGATACATTTAGATCTGTTACATCCTCTTTGGTGTTTAACTTTTAAATCACATTGCAGCTTATTCACTGGGAGAAACATTTGATTCCCAGATGCATTTTTCTATTTTTTTGTTTTTGGTTGTGATTGTGTCTCAAATTCTTAATTTGTTGCGAACTTTCAACATGTCTTTGGACTTCACTTCATGCTTCATGCTTCATGTGCGAGTCTTGACAGGCTCTCTGCTTGGTTGCACGTAGGTAGGCTTGGCCACAATGTAGAAACAGTTCATCTATTTCGATAGGAAGAATTTAAACTAAAAACAAAAGATAATTTTATATTTATTATAGTAGCGAGACCGCATGCTTCGAAGTGGGATCAAAATACATGTAGATTGATAAAAATAACGTTGTTCGCAGAAAATATGGGCTTGCGACAACCGTTAGGGAGAGACCTTATCTTTTGAAGTGTGTAGGAAGTTTTAAGTAACTCTTTTAATTTGTCACATGAACTCTCCATAACTGGTAATGGTACAACTGCAGTCGTAACTTGCAGATATGATATACATTGCCCTTCAAATGCATTGTAATACAGAATTCTGCACTGTTGTGTTGATGTACATTACACCAATAAGAGTGTGATGATCTATTCGAGCCTCGCTTTTCTCTGAGGTTTTGTTGTATTTGCAAAAAAAAATGTTAAAAACTTTCTTCATTGAGCGTACAATTTCTTATAAGTGGACAGGACATATTTGTACTATCCTAATAACGAAAATGAAATGTTTAAAATGTTTAAAGATATGTGCGAATGTGAAGAAATTGGGAAAAAGAGAAAAATATACAGAGAATGTAAAGGTATAAACGCATGGTGTTCAATCGAATAAACTGTAAATGTGTTCCACTTTATGACGGAAACAGTCATATATTGTGCAGTCCTCGTTTTATATGGTTGTGTCGTCTTTGTTTTGTTAACCTGTAAAGCCTACCACACACTACACGATCATCCTGCGATCTTACATATTTTCAAAGAAATTGCAAACATCTCCCTGATTTAGCTACTAAATAATGATAAGAATACTAACAACCCGAATTTTAGTGCATTGAACTCTTCCAGTCAGAATAAAAGCCGAATCGGCTTCAAATCGTAGACAATCGCATTACTGGTTTGACGTCACTACCATTCTGAACCGATTTACCTTCCTCTTCCAAGGAAGTATGTAATCCCCTGAAATTTAATTTTTTTTCTCAATTATATGACTATTCAGATCCGGCCGGCCTCATGCAGTCACTGAGATTTTACATATTTGTTCGTTTCATTTGCTGTTGTAAGTTCTTCCAAAATCGGATCATTATATGTGTGGTGGACCTGAATTGTCAAGAATGTGTGAGGGATATGTTTTTGTTTTTTTATAATTTTTTGTAATTGAAAATAAAACTCAACGACAAAACATTTAAAATAATATATCAATAAAGTTAATGGATGTAATGTATACAGAACACAGGACAACACAAAACAAAACAGCACGACACAAAGACACTCTACTAGTCGGTTAACTAATCCTACTAGTGCAATTTGTTTACGCCCTGCCATGCCGTGTGCAATATCTCTCCGTTGGTTTTCATCCGTTTCCAGGATATTTTCGTCATTCTTCTGTAAATCCACATTTCAAAAGATGTTATTCTATTTTCTATGGCCTTGCTTTTTGTCCATGTTTCTGCTCCATACAAGGACAGACCATACACAACAGTTTACTAGCGTCATCTAGTTACCCCAATCATGACGGTCAAATATCCATGTTGATGTTGCACGAAACCAGTTAATGCTACGTTCGCAAAGGTTCGTACGAACGATAATTTCGTACGAATCTCCGTTTTTCTATTGTCTTCCCGAATTTCCATTGTCTGAAAAAGGTTCGTACGGCGTTCGTAACAGTTCTTAATGACATTGGTGAGTTGTGACCTTTTGAATTGGAGCTGTCAGAAATGTTTATTTGCCGTTTTGCCATTTGCTATATGGAACTTGTCGAAGAAGAAACCCAACCTGTATTATTACCTCTTATGACAGTTAATCTAGAAGCGAACATCCAAAGCCAATATTGTTTCCCACTCGACAAAGGAATGAATCGATCTAGAGCAGTTTTTAAAGTGTAATACATGATATAATGTCACTTTCTAAAACTTGGATTGATGAACTGAAGATGAAGATATTACATGTAACATGCTTTCTATCGAGGGTTTTGAAAGGAAAGATCGCATTCAGTTTGGAGAAGGTGTTGCGTGCTATCTAAAAGAAAATATGTAAGAAGACACGATCTGGAAACTGATGATATTGAATTAATGTGGCTTGAAATTAGGCCAATAAATCAGTCTATTTTATAGTTAGGGATTATCTACAGAAAACCAGATCATTGGTTTCTACCTTTTTTGCCAACTTGGAAAGTGTTTCAGAAAATGTTCTCTCTTTTTCGGACAGAATTATATTAGCGGGTAACATGCTTACATCAAATTCCTTTTCAAATAAACTGACTGAATTGTGTACTAGAGTACTCTAGGATTTACTCAGCTTGTTCAACAACCTACTCGCATTGCTCCAAGCAGCACCTCGTTAATAAATTTAATATGTGTTTCCAACTCAATTGGTCCATTGAAAGCTGGAGTTCAATCAGTCGGATTAAGCGAGATTTCTTTAGTGTACTTAATCACAAAATCGCATTATCCAAAGTTAACGCCCAAAATGTATTCTTTTAGATCGTTCAGGTCCTTGAACGATTACGACTTTCAAAATTTCAGTCTTCTGTTAAGAAGACAATGTCGACCAAGTATGGGAACTATTTTCGTCGTTAATGCAGCTTAGTGTCAAACATGCTCCGTACATTTCTGTGAGGAGAAAGATGAATGGTACTCCCTGGATTAACGATGAATACTTGGCTTTTACAAAAAGAAGTTCGACCAATTTAAAGCTAAGATACCGGAATCCAATTATCAACCTTATCTCCAGCAACCTCTTCAATATAACCAAACCATGAGGTTGCACTGGGAAAAATACACTTGCTTCCGAAACACAGCGAACAACCTGAATAAAAAAAAAATGGAAAAGGTTTGTTTTATTTTTTATTATAGGATTTCCCGGCCAAATTCGCGAGTTTGTCATTCGAATTCATTTACTTTGCATTTAAGTTAGCGCAGATCAGCTTTGCCATGCCAATTATCATTCAATTTTCCCGATTTTGTATTTAATTTAGGATTTTGGTCGAAGGTTTTCATAGATCTGTCATTCAATTTAGAAACTGCTCAACTAGCATTCAAATTAATCGTCACTTGTCGAGGCGTCATTTTTATCATTCAAATTAACACCTGTCATTCGTATTCGAATTATGTTTATTCAAGTTAGGAAAGTTAGGGGGAAGAAATGCAAAACACGTTTACAGCTTTAAAACAAATGCAATTATATACATAATTTGCCATTGGGGTCTTTTCTGTTATTCATTTTTTTAATTTTGAGGACAAAGCATATGTTTGTAGTCAGACATTAGGTAAAGAAGGGGCGAAATCAAGGGATATGGCATCTCTGAACGGACATGTTCATATACCCCGGAAAAGTGGGGATACAAAAACACCTACCCCAGTCACAATATTGTACCCTTCCTCCATAATGAAATTGTGATACATTTATGATGAAACACAAGACAAACAACTTCCTGACATGAAAATTTACACAAATATTGAGACCATCAAGTCCGTAGATGAAAGTCTTTTTTTTTAACAATCAAACTTAAAGGCTGATGAATATCTGATAAATCTAAAAGTATATAGAGAGTATAAATGCAAGAAAATAAAATAGGATGAAATACACATGAAAAAACGATCTTGAAAGAAAAAGAATGAGCTATAAAAAGTGTTTAATAAACGAGAAATGTATATTGACCATTAATTTTAGTGCACAAAGTGCTAATTTGAATGCTAGAAGTACACCGTCGCGATGTCAGAAATCGTGTTGCGCTAAATCGAATGACCAAATAGTGAAAGAAGCACTTTGTTCATTAATTGGAATGAAACATACATAGATTCTAACGAAAACTTCATAGATTTGAAATCTAGAAAAAGGAATATAAACCCGGGATATACCCGACAGCACTAAAACCGTCGAATTTGAACGCAAGACAAATGAATTTGAATGACAAACTCGCGAATTTGGCCGGGAAATCCTATATTTATTTATTTGACATATTTATACAAGATAAAAAAGAAACAATCGAATCAGCAAAGCTGTTCAAAGGACTAAGCTTACGGAAAGCAGCAACGATTTTCAGAAAAGTTGGAAGGTGATGAATGATTTACTTCCCATCAAAAAGTCTGAGGAAGAAAGGCATATTGTTATTAACCAAGAAGTTATTTCTGATAAAAATATTATAGTTAACAAATTCAATGAAATGTTTAGTAGTGTCAGCAGCGACATAGCTTCTAGTTTAAACACAACGGATGATGATACGAATCTCTTTGAAACTTTGTCACAAACAGCTTTTTCTTTTAAATTTGGTAACATTGACTCTGATCGTTCAGTTGCTAAATAGTGATGATTTAGTGGGTATACACCCTAGTGAGGACAAATAACATGTTTGTTGCTTACCAACCCATACAATTTGAAATGGATTTAGCATGGAACTATAAGCTTGTGAGGTTCTATATTATACTGGGTAAGATTTACATGTTTAATTTGTCTGCAAACGTGTGAAAGTGTATGCAAAGAAACGAATTTGAATTCACGGAAGACGCTGTTACGTAATCGCGAATCGTCTCGCTTTAAATATTGAATGAAATTTTACGAAAAAGAAACATGTTTAAATCGAATGAAAATAAAATGTTTTTGAATGATCGTTTCATGAATTTAAATGCTAACACGAATTTGAACGAAAAATAACAGCTACGGTGACAGAATCGGTGAAATTGAATGAACATAAAATGAATTTGTGTGGCCAACTTACGAAAGTGACCGAGAAATCCTATAGTATACATTCTCAGATTTTATTGAATAATAATTTGCCAGTGTTTGTTTTGCGTGACTGCTAAAGCATGTATATGCTAATATGCTTATCAACTAGGGGACCTACGCCCTAATATAGCACATCGACATGGTTTTGATCCTGGGGCCTCACAGTTACGAGGCCATTGTTTTGCCACTGAACCAGTACTGTACGCAGCGGGGACTAGGGTAGGGGGCAGTTCCCACAAATAAAAAAAGAAAAAAGAAAATGCAATAAATTATCAATAATTCATTGCATTTTAACCTGGTCCCCAACATAAAAAAATCCTCTGTACGGCCACGCATTATGGCTCAAAGCATGCATGGGCACACAGAAGATTTTTCATCTGTTGGGGAAATTCAATGAATTATTGATAATTTTCTTGTTTTTCATTCTCATGATTAACACTTTGCATTTTCTTTAAGATTAAAGTGTAATTACGTTTTTATACTTGCATACATACTTTCACTTTAGTTTAGTTTAGTTATTTTATTCTTCTTTCCATTTATCCAATTAATGTAATGACCATACAATACCCTTGTGTTTCTTGTACAGTTAAAAATAACCAAAGAGGACTACAATGTAAAAATTGCTCTGTCTGGATGCACACGACATGTGCGGGAGTTAAAAATATTATGAACACATTTATTACGAATTTCTCAATTGGAAATATACAAAGTGCATATTTAAATGCTTATCTTTTGGCAATTCTAAACCTGCATATTTAAATGCTTATCTTTTGGCAATTCTAAACCTAATAATGTATGCACAAATCACCAGCCTGTACAGCGTGCGACTTCTACAATAAAATCGGGTCATTCTAATTCTATAAAAAATCGTTTAAGTATACTGGTGTTGATAAAGATGTTTTTAAATGTACACATCTTAACATTCGTAGTCTGTATAGAAATATTGATAAAATTAGAGTTTTCTTGCATGACAATGACGTTCATGTTCTGGCCCTGAATGAAACTCTTCTCGACGTGTATATTCATGATGAACTTCGTACACAAGATTACGCAGTGGCGGATCCAGGCGGGGCCCGGGGGCCCGGCCCCCCCCCCCCCCCTTGAGAAAAAAAATCATGTAAAATCACGCGATTTTTACCTTTTTGGGGGGTTGGGCCCCACCCTGGCGCTCAAGGGGGGGGGGGGGGGTGCAAATGAAAAAAATTTCGAGGACCAAAAAAATAGTGCTCACTACATGATGAACTTCGTACACAAGATTACGCAGTGGCGGATCCAGGCGGGGCCCGGGGGCCCGGCCCCCCCCCCCCTTGAGAAAAAAATCATGTAAAATCACGCGATTTTTACCTTTTTGGGGGGTTGGGCCCCACCCTGGCGCTCAAGGGGGGGGGGGGGGGTGCAAATGAAAAAAAATTCGAGGACCAAAAAAATAGTGCTCACTACCCCCCCCCCCCCCCCCCCTGAGCGACTTTTCGGCCTGCGCGATTTTCAAATTTTCAGGAGCAAAACAAAAAAAGTTGGGCCCCCTCCCCTAAGAAATCCTGGATCCGCGCCTGAGATTCTGATCTGATTCGTAAAGACCGAAATCGCAATGGAGGCGGGGTTGCTATTTACATTCAAAGCTCTATTTCGTATGAATTGGTTAATTCGGAAGATCTTAACCCGCTTGAACTTTTACTTGTCAGAGTGCGACCGAAGTTTTCCACTCCGTTTTTATTTCTGTCATGGTATCGCCCGCCAGATAGCACAACCGATATTTTGGATAAGTATGAAAATGTGTTAGCATTTTGTCGATGCTTTCCCTTAAATGTCATTGTGATGGGAGACGTAAACTATGATATACGGAAGGGTTTCAAGTCCAACGCAATTAAGCGTTACGAAGAAGTCACCTGTATTCAATGCAGCAGATTAACAGTAGTCTGTACACACGAGTTACTCACAATACCAGGAGCTTAATAGATTATGTTGAAAATTCATACGAAGTCGGATGGCAGGATAGTTTGTGACGATATCAATAATTCTAATAACGATGATATAATTACTTCATCTTAATTGTCAAACATTCAATTTTCGATCATCGCCATACCGACCAATTTTCATATTTAGACAAAGTCTTCTGTTCTTGTTTGCTCAGATCAAACACTCTTCTGTCTGGAGTCATCCTACAACCTTTGAACCAGGGTGAATCGCCAAGATACTTGTATGGCTTCACATCTCGTTTCGTATGGAGATGAGGAAGTGCTCTACAGAAGATTATAGGGCGTGTCGGGAAGTTGAGCACCACTTCTCCTTGACTTCGCCAGTCCTGGAGCCTGCGATAGGCCTCGTCGTCTTTGTCGAGGCGATTTAGGTAGTCCACTAAGTCATCAATGGATTTGAAGTCGCTGAAATGAATGTAGGAGTTCGGAGGCGCCACCGCCTGGTAAGATTCCTTCCGCGAGCCAACTACGACCGGCACCGTACCGGCGGATAGTGACTGGAGCCAGAACTTTTCCGTAATGTAGTCTTTACACTCAGCATTGGGAATGGCGAAGTAGAATTTATAGCGTGCCATAAGTTTGTTGCATTCTTCGGATCGTAATGGGAGGCACTCTTTCCGACCACATTTACCATAGTCATCGAGTGGGAGCACATCCCTCATTTGACTGATGAATTCCGTACGTGGCCAGAACGCTTTGCAGTTGCTGGCCATCCACGCTATCATGCCTTCCTTTCCCAAGAGTGGATCTTGGAGATGGGCTGTCTCCAAACCCTTGTTGGAGCTCGCATTAACACCTGGGGTATTAAAGGGCCGGTAGTAACCAAAAGGAACGACTATTTCTGAATCCAAATCATAGGTCATAAGGACATGATACTTGAGGCGCATAAGGTCGACGTCTCTGGTCCACCTGAGTACACGTAGCGGCTGCTCCGTGCTGAAATATATCCACGTCTGACCTGGAGCCGGTTGCAATTCCAACAACTTCTTGAATTGTTCTCTCCCTTCCCCGCGGAACTCCGTGGGAACCAATCCAAAGACAACCGCGTCTTTTCCCTCAAGATAGTCCACATTACCACCCATGGTGAGGACGATGTCACAGTCGTACCCCTCAGAAACACAATCGAGGTCCGTAGCACCTAGTGGTAGATTGCTCTTTTTGAAAATGTCCATGTATTCCTTCAGTTCTGGTATGTGACGCATTTCTCTCTCGCTGCCAAATATATGTACCTTTTTGACACATCCTGTTCTGGCAAAAAGTGATTGGGAGAATGAATCATCCTCTGTATTATCCTCTACCGACTGCGAAAACTCGGCACGTCTGCGGACTGGGCGTGTCTGCAAACCAGATAAAATTCCGACGATGATAGTTATGGCTCCTACAAATGTCACCAGGAAGAGCGATGTCTGTAAATTGAAAGAGAAGAGTATATCTTTATCCCTATTGTATGCTTTCAATTGGTTTCTATAATTACAAGACGTGGATTGTCCTTCTTTTCATCTCTGTCTAAGTTTACCTTCTGATATATATACAGGGCTAGCTTATCTTCACCAATAGTGGTGGTTTTCCATGAGGCCCTGTTAGGTAACAACAAATTGCAATAACAATCATGAATATAAACGCATCAAAATAACAAAACACAAAAGTGAGTAAATATATGCATATACGCTTTGGTATCGTCGTATATTTAACAAGCCAAACACTACTAAAAAAAAGATTTCATGGTATTTTGGGGTAATGCATCTTTGCTAAAAAATCTTGCAAAAATGCTAAGGAATAAGATACGGGTGGATACACGAGTATTTTTTTAACTATAAATGTCATTTGGGGCTCAAAATCTGACAAATGTAAAAAAAAACGAAGAAAATGCAATAATTTTTCAATAATTCATTGAATTTTACCCCGGTCCCCAACATAAAAAAAAATCCTCTGTACGACCATGCATTAAGGCTCAAGGCATGGGCACACAGAAAAAAAAAATATGTTGGGGACCGGGGGGAATTCAATGAATTATTGAAAATTTAAATGATCGCAAGTACATAGTACTACATTGCTGATACATTACATCCACTTTTGCAAAGATGGCAGGATCGTCAGCGTACACAAATACTTTTGGCATGTGTTGGAAATTAAGATAACAAATTTCATTGATAAAGATGCTAAATAATAAAGGTCCCGGTATCGACCCCTGGGGCACTCCTTTTCCAACAGGTAAAAAAAAATCACTCATTACGCCCTGATAGGCTACACACCACTTCCTATTAAATAAATACGAGGTGAACCAAAACATTTCGGTATCATAAATTCCTTAGTACAATAATTTATATAAAAGAATATCAAGGGTTACATCAAATGCTTTACTGAGGTCTAAAAATATCGCTCCTGTAAATTGGCCTGAATCCATATCATCTAACAACAACAAAATCACATAATCTCGGTCAGGCAAGTTGTAGTGGAATGTTTGGGTCGAAAGCCCGATTAGCGGGCAGACAAAAGACGATGTTCATTCAAATAGTAATACAGTTGTGAGTGAACAGCTTTTTCTAATATTTTAGAAACTGATGACAAAAGTGAAATAGGTCTTAAGGTTGTTATATGATTTGACCGTTTACTTTTAGCGATTTGAATAGTTTTAGCAAGTTTCAGGTCTTTTGGAAAGCGACGGATCTGCAAGTATAGGGTCGATTTAATAGATAGGTGAAAGAATGGGATGTGTCTTAAATGACATCCTCTTTCACATTATGATACATTTTAAGTGAAATTTTTCCATCAAATTGTTGGGGCTCCCACTACACTTTGAGAGGGGCTTCAAATGCTTGGTGATATTATATTAAATAACATGAAAATGATGAGCATCTGACATTGGAGAAGCGGATCGCGAGACCTAAGCTAAATTTTGCTGTGGTCTTTGCTTCCACTCTCGTCCAACATTTTTAATTAAATACGTCAGTACAATTATACAATGGCAGAGGAAAGCGAATAATAAATGACTTTCTAGTTTTAATACTCACCTTAGATTTTCGCAAGATGGTCATCATACTTTTGCTACTTGTATGCAACGTGTCATCAATGAATGTATAGCATATCACTTTAGTCACACTCTATTATAATCCAGCAAGAATGATTGGTTTTTGGTCACAGCAAGTAAGAAGGAGAAGGAGAGAGGTAGGGCCGATCACAAAGAGTCAAATATCACGTATACATGTATATGTATATAGACGAATACGAATCCGATTAACCCAAGGCCCCAATTAAGCTCCAAAGCTAGCGACGCTTCAATGGGTTCCCTATACAAGAAGTCCACACACCGATCACTTCTCTCATACACCCAATTGGACAATACCTCAACTTTGTATGAATGCATGCAGCCCATATATCCTGTTCATGTATTTTGAAATGTAATGACATACAAGTAAAGTAATGGCCGAAGTCTAATTCAATCGGACTTAAAAAGGGAATTTCCAGGATTATATTTTAAAATAAAGATTAGAATTAAGATGTATATAGTCAGAGTATACATGCATGAGGTCCTAAATTTAAGGGCACTAACGAAATGCCACAATATTTTTTTAAATTACGCCAATATTCGGAAGTCACTATTTTCATCTAATGAAACTCAGTTAAATCCCTCCATTGATGTTAAAAACTAAGATACAATCTCTTTATTCCCCTTTTTTTAAAGTTATCCCTTTCGTCATAAATCAATCTCCACTGTTAAATGAAAGAGGCTATCACAAAGCCATATAAACACAAACATTAATAAGGAAGTTAAGTCTTTTGTCAACTCTGTGTGTTGCTATGGCAAGCAACCAGTGAAAAATAATTCGTTTAATCAAATTATGGAAATGCAAGCATTACTTTAAACAAACAGAACTTTGTTATTCCTGGCTCTTTTTTCCTGATGAACAGGTGTCATAATAATTATGAAAGGGCCGAAAATGACATTTCTAGAAATTTGATTTTCTCTTTGAAATTCAAATACCGTCCGCCAAATTACTTTTTGGTACCATCTCTTGAACTTGTTCTTAATCATGCGTAAAATATGCATCATAATGAGTTGCATCAAATGAAAGAAGATGATCTAAGCTTTACAAATATGTGTCATTTATTAATTATAATTGTGATTAAGTTATGATAAAACATCGATAATTCTCGGTTTCGTTTTTTCTGGGACGCACTATATATACTCAATATTTACGATAACATATTGAAGAAGACTTTGACATTATCGAACATTATTTCCTTACATGTTAACTGGTATTAAAGGCAACTTGAAAGTAACACCTAGGTGTATAGCTATGGAAACAAGCATTAATGGCAAACTGGCTAGGAAATGAAGTTACATTTAAGTAAAAATCAATGGAGGGGTGCTAGGCTGGATGGAGAGGGTGCTAGGCTGGATTTAGTTAATGCACGCTTAAATGAAACCATGCTATATGAGATAGATGGAGCTAATATTTCTGAGGCTCAATGGAGGGGGTGCTAGGCTGGATGTAGTTAGTTCAAGTTTGAATGATGGAAATAGATGGAGTTAATATTTCTAAGGCTCAATGGAGGGGGTGCTAGGCTGGATGTAGTTAGTTCAAGTTTAAATGATGGAAATAGATGGAGTTAATATTTCTAAGGCTCAATGGAGGGGGTGCTAGGCTGGATGTAGTTAGTTTAAGTTTAAATGATGGAGATAGATGGAGTTGATATTTCTAAGGCTCAACGGTGGGGATCATTTATATTCGATCCAACTTCGATCTTGTTACTGACTTACATGATTTTAATACAAGGAATAGCCGATTCAACTTTAACTGGCCAGAAAGAGATGGAAGTATTGGTAATTCGTTTTATTACAATGGCATACAAAATTAGGAATTCCCTTCCTAATGATATAAAGGAAATATAAAACTTTGCTTATTTTAAGAGGAAATTAAAGGAATACCAATTCTTGAGAGTCAGAGAAGAGAAGTGGATGATATGTTATATGATTGAAATTGTTATTCTTCTGCCGGTTCATACTTTTTCATTTTGTATAAACTTGTGTTTTTGTACGTAATAGAAATTCTACATATTCATCATTATTTTCCTCTTCTCCTTCTTATTTTCTTCTTGTACATCAGTTTAATGTTGTTGTTATTATTATCATCATTATTATCTTTAATTTAAAAAAATCTTTTTCTAATCGGTCTATAAATATTACTATTTTAACTTATTACTTTTGTAAATGTCTGTAGGGGACCCCACTGGAAATGAGCTCTAGAGCTTTCGTGGGTTATTCTGTTCAAGCTGACTTACCTGTTATTCTTGTATACTGTTGTATGTTGGAAGCTGTGCAGGGCGTATAGGCATATAGCGCGTTTCTACTAGGGGTGGGATCCGCTGTTACATTTATCCCCTTGAGCATAGGATCCCCCTGAACAATAATTATTATGTAAGGATCTAGAACACTACCTGTAGCTAGGGCAACGCCCTTAGTACCCGTCGAGGGTCAATGTCAGGCTACATTCAGATTAAGCTTCTTTTGCATGACTGTGACAGGAATTAGTGTGCGATTAATCCTTAACCGTAGCTCTTCATACAATGTAGCTGAATGCAATGTTACATTAAAAGGTAATTTGCGAAAATGAGGAAAGCCAAAAAATCAATAAGTAATCAAAGTCTAATTGTTTGTGACCTTTTTCAAGCTGCCAATGACGTAAAGTATAACAGCCAAGGCCCGGAACCTTCGAAGGGGAAAATAATAATAATAATAATAATAATAATGGATATTTATATAGCGCACATAATCCACCCTGCAAGGTGCTCAAAGCGCTCCAATATTACCCCGGCTCGATCTGCTAGGCAACATCGGTGCTCACAGCATTCAAGGAATTCCTTCCTACCGGTCCCCATTTACTTCACCTGGGTGGAGTGTGGTAAATGTAGATCAATGTCTTGCCAAAGGACATTAGTGCCGCGGCGGGGTTCGAACCGCGGACCTTGAGATCGACAGTCCGGCGGCGCCCCTCGCACCCTCATGGATAATGACGGAATAAAATACATGAGTAACACGATATTTATAGTAACGAATAAGCTGGTGAACATAATTCTAATCGGTAGTGCTTTGTCATGTATAAGTATCACAACATACTTAGTTATCATTGCCCTCCTTTCAGTTTTGTATTTTCTCCTTCCTCCTTCGTCCTTTTTTTTCTTACCGAGGATTAAACCCGAGAATGCTTTTCGGGAAGTGGAATTATTTTTTTTAATTTTCAAACAGTCCAAAATAAAACTATAGACACACACATTATAAGAGAGACAGCAAGCGTTATCTCCCCCCCCCCCCCCCCGCGCCCCAGTTGTGTTCGTTTAACCCACCCTCCCCTCGCAGCTGTTTGCTATTCCTGCTTCTATTGAACTAGACGTCGTAACCTGCTCACCGTCAGCATTAGCTTTTGTTCTTGAACAATTTGAATGACGTCCACGTGGAGGTAGTTTCGTGACTCTGGTTGAAGAAAGACATTTGATTGGCTTAAGATAAGACACGTGATAATCGTTGAGCGACTCTGGGTAAGGAAAATGAATTTCATTGGCTAACAGTAAAACACGTAACAATCAAGGTGTAGAAGATTAAAGCTGATTGATTACTTGTAGTACTGATAACATCGGGGAAGGTGATTATGTCTCATCGTTAAGTCACTGTAGTCGTTCTCGTCGAAGCCGTCGTTGAAGTCATTGTCGAAATGGTCCTTAAAGACAAGTAATGTCACGGGAACCCTTTAGTTTTATGTTTCGTCATTCTCGGGGAGAGTTTTGTTACAATGTTTCCTGAAGTAATTAGTGGGACAACCAGCCCAGCAGAAACAACTTACTTTTTAAGGTGGTGTGGCACGGGGGGGGGGGGGGGGGGGGGGGTGGGGGTTCTCATCACATCATTTTTTTTACCGTTGTTTTATTTAACGCATTTACAGCTGTGTTACTGATATGTAGATGTAGTGTTCTCATTTGATTTCGAACAATTTTACTTTTACCAGATTCTGAAATCAACAGAGAACCGAAGTTAAAGATTATTTTTTATAAAGACATCAAATTAAAGTGGAAGTAGGGGAAAAGAGAAATCGACCATTTAATTCTTCGTTTCTATGTTTTTACTAGGTATGGGTTGTCATAATTATGGAAAAGGTGATTTCCTCTGCTAGATATAAATCTAACGTATGTCTTTAGATTTGAGAAATCGATGTAATGTGAGTGTCGTTTTTCATTTTTGTCTTTCCAATAATTCCTTCAAATCCGTATGCCCATTGTAATGCTAATCAATACGGAAACAGATTCATAAATGGTATATACAAAATTTGGAGAACTGATTTCACATTAATTTTGAATTTAACCTAGTAGATCACATATTTAAGATGAAAATGTGTAAATTGTACCTCACCCTAATTTCTTCATCGAATGGTATGGTATGGTATGGTCTTTATTTCCCAAATCACAATTTAAAAAAATCAATAATCAACAAAATAAAAAATGTACGAAGGGGAAGGGGCTCATAATAGAAAGGAAAAAGGGGCTCGTTTAAAAATAAATGGGAGCAACTATCATGGGGGAATGGGGCACTTATCAGAGGTGGTAAGCGGCAGTTAAATAAAAATGTCGAACGTGCACCTATTAGGAATAAAAAGGGGTACTTGTCTGAGAGTAAAAGATGAACTGTTGGGTTACTTAAAAGGGGCGCTGTGCCAACCCCTGTCCTCCGGGAGCGCCGCCTCTGTTCCGTTGACAAAATTACAGGTTTATTGTGTCAACATTTTGAATTAATTTAAATTGTAACTGCAGAGAAGTCCAGACTCCCCAGCGACAATGTCCCGTTACCCTTATGAATGCTCAGATTGTGGCTCTGTTTCGTAACAACGGTATGATCAGGACTGGTGGATGACCGAAATAGATAAGTATTTCCTCTTTGAAACCTCACAACAACAACAAGCTGCCTAGGACTACAATCAACTGAGTAGCATACTTTTATTCAGTGTTTGCGGTGAAGGATCTTTGGAAAGGAATTCGGCAAGTTATTTCAAATTTTAGAACGGAGTTAATTTGAGTTTCTTTTTCTTCCATACACACTTTCATTATCAACTCTAACTATAATATTAGGGGGGAAAAGGAAATGTATTCTATTGTCGACCGCTTGATGTCAGACCATCACCACATGACTTATAGTACAGTATTTCAATGGTCCCAATGCAGAATGCGTATTCGTGGTGTTACAATGGCGTTTAATTGCGTTTAATACCGCGCTGTCTACTGTGATTGTTTTATCACTTTTATTATTATCTTTCAAAATACTGAAGTTCGTCACTTGATAGATTGTTTTAAATATTGCTCCGTGATCTCTACGGAGAGGGGGCGCTAGACCAGTAAAATAATGTACAGTAAATTATGTATGCGTTTATTTGTTTATAGAGCCAGGGGATTTTCACTTGGTCCTAAAATAAAAACTTGTTGTATTGCCCTTTGGGTGCCAAAACATGGGTCAGTCGGTCGGAAAAGTTTTTTTTTTTAAACTTTTTTTTTTGTCGCTCTCTTTTGGCCGATATTTTTCAGTTTTGAATGTTTTTTTTTTCCCGCCCTCTTTTGGCTGATATTTCTCAGTTTGTAATGCAATTGTGTTTCAGCGTCATCATTCCATTCATATATTTTTCACCTCTTGGATTGCAATGTTGTGTTGATCGAGATGTTTACGCTAGTAATATTTTGAAACTAGGGCAGAAGACGAGTGAGAATTTGGGAATGATTTTATTTTATGCATTTATATCCCATTTATCCCAACAAACAAAATGCTTTTTTTTTTAATTCATTAATAATTTTTAAAAATCTAAAAAAACGGTTTTAAAATAAAAAACTTTTAAAAAATGCCGACCGTAGATTTTCAGATTTTGGGGTCGGTCGCAAAAGGCAATATAATACAACAAGTTTTTATTTTAGGCCTTATTTTGAGACGGTCCCTGCACGAAATGTCAGTCATAATGGAATTTCATACAGGTGTCCGTACTGGTATGCACACCAGCCCGATATTAACATTAATGGAATTCATGTAATTTGCAGCCTATTCATAGTCGCGTGGCTTATGTATATTTCTTTTGGGGTTCCCGACATATTTCTGGCCTTGTAAGCCACGCCTATTTTGAGAGGCTGAAAGCACGTGCTCTTTTGTTCTTGGACATTTTGATTGACGTCCTCGGGAGGCAGTTTTGTGACTATGGTTGAGGATAGACATTTCATTGGCTAAAGTTAAGACACGTGACAATCAAGGTAAAGAAGATTGAAGCTGATTGGTTTGTACTGATAAAATCAGGGAAGGTGATTGGGTAGGGATTCTTTTGTTAAGTGTCAGCATTTAGTTACTTTAGGTCACGGGAACTCTTAAGCTAGGCTTTATGTTTCGTCGTTCTCGTCGAGGTCGTCGTTGAAGTCAAGTTTTGTCACCCATTCAGTTAGGATTATGTTTCGTCATTCTCGGGGAGCCTTTTGTTAAAATGTTTGCGTTCGGGTTACTCGGGTAAGTTGTTTCTCATCGCATCATTTGCTATTGAATACGTTTACAACGATACGTACTATTACTCCAATTGGATTTGGAACTACTTTATTTGCAGTGTTAGTTTCTAAAATCTGCAGAGAATTGAAATTTAGTTGATTTATGGTGAAGATTGCGGATGAGAGTTAATAAATTCTTTATTGTATTGATATTTTTTTAGATTTTTTTTTTTTTTAATAATTTTGTTTAATAATTTTAATGTTTAATAATAAGATTTTAGAACTGATGTATTTATTTTCAAAAAATATATTCTATATTCCAAAATACCCTTTTAGTTTATGACTAGTCAAGGCTATACTATTTATGTGATCATACTACCCGTTGTGTTTTCCACCCACGCCCTATATTACCCCGTGCCAAAAAGGCCATTTTCGTTATGTAACCAATTTAATGCACACTTCTTTGTGAAATGCCTCGATACGAATTATTCCATTCACCTTTTACGAACAATTTTATTTCAATAATCACAGTGCAAATTACTTGTTAGGTAAAGTCATAATGTTTGTCCAACCTAGCAACAACAAACGTATGCAATTTGAATTTTGACAATATAAATATAATAATTCCTGACAGGTGAATGTAATAGCTTGTCTATGGGTTTAACTAAATTTGAATACATAATGCATAAATGCATAAATTTGAATTCATTTTGAAAATGGTCTATTCAACTCTTGCTTCTTTGTTGTGTGTCTTTATGATAAATTATTGCATCCACCTGTTATTTTAATAATCAGAATACAGACTGGATAAAATCAGGGAAGGTGATTGGGTACGGATTCTTTTGTTATGTGTCATCATTTACTTACATTAGGTCACGGCCCGGAACCCTTTAGCTAGGCTTTATGTTTCGTCGTCTTCGTCGAGGTCGTCGTTGAAGTCATTGTCGAAATCATGCCCTTTTGTTACCCCGTGTAAAAAGCCATTTTCGTTATTTAACCAAATTTAATGCACACGTCTTTGTGAAATGCCTCGATACACCTTTTACGAACAATTTTATTTCAATAATCACAGTGCAAATTACTTGTTAGGTAAAGGCATAATGTTTGTCCAACCTAGCAACAACAAACGTATGCAATTTGAATTTTGACAATATAAATATAATAATTCCTGACAGGTGAATGTAATAGCTTGTCTATGGGTTTAACTAAATTTGAATACATAATGCATAAATGAATAAATTTGAATTCATTTAGAAAATGGTTTATTCAACTCTTGCTTCTTTGTTGTGTGTCTTTATGATAAATTATTGCATCCACCTGTTATTTTAATAATCAGAATACAGACTTCACATATCTACAGGTATTATGAGGTCGGACAAGCCATTGTGTTAGTCTGACTTAGCAACAAGTCGTATGACGTGCATTGTACCACATCATTCAGGCATTCCGGCATATAATATAACAAGATTGACGTTGACATACAGTGGTATTTATTTGTTTGCTTTTCCAGAGTTTCTATTCGCTCAAGAAAAGTGCTGCATGGTTTAGTTTGTCCCCCCCCCCCCCCCCCTCTATCCCTATAAAAGCTGACATTCAGGGGACAGCTTGCACCTCAGTTTGGTAAGTTCAGTTTGTGAGATATATTTTTCCTCCTCAGCTTTTGTTCATAGATCTGCAAAATGATCTCGAAGATAGCATCAGATAGCTTTAGGCGTTTAAGTAACATATTTTAAGGGGGGGGGGCTATGCACTACTGACAAATTTCCGACAAAGACCAGAAACTAATATCTGACTCTTCAGTTAATTGAGAAAACTATTGATTGATAAAATTACTGTTAAATTCTCGTAAATCATAGGCATTTCTCAAATATTCTGACAGTTCTATAGGTTATGAAGCCAGATGGCATTGGGTTCACGTACATCCAAGTAGGCAAAGCCTGATAAAGACAACTGTAATTCAAAATAAAATATAAATTCACTCGATACCCATTTTATCTTGCGAACTATTCTATCAAAATAAATTGTGATCTATTCCTTATCTTGCAAATAATCATATCGAAATCTATCTCAAGAATGTACAAACAATACGAGATGGGAAGTAGAAACGTGCACTGTTCTGTATCCTCTCCTTTCAAAGTTTGTTGTATCACAGCACTTGCCCTCCCACGAGATCGAGCGGTTTTTCTTTCTCCACAATGCACTGAAATGCTTCTTTATAACCCCCAATTTACAAATTCCTGGGGGGGGGGGAGCTACCCCCTTCCACACCCTAGCTCCCTCATAAAGTGCCCCAACCCCAACTTTTGAGAGCCTGTTGACATCATTGTAATCGACCGATTTACTAACATATTTAAATGTTATGCGTACTTTATAAACAAACATTGTTTTTGACAACCAGAAAGCTTGCCCGACATAACAACAAGTAATGTATGCAGACTGGATTCCATGTATTGTAGTTCATTCATTAATAACAGGTTAATGGAATAATTAATAATAATAATAATACATAACATTTATTAGGCGCTTAATACTGATGTTTCTAAGCGCACAGTGTTCTGATTAAGAGAAGACTATAACCCGTAGAATTAAATTAGAAGAATTCGTCACTAGGTCCCCAGGAAAGAAACATCCAAACATTTGAATGTGTTAGTTAACCGGTTTATTAAATATAAACCATATTTGAATTTTCGACAAAATATATTAAATGAATTTCATTGGCTTTTATTACATTTTTTTCATTGACTTTATTATATTTTCATGCTTTGCATACAGGTACAGAATGAGGCCGCACTGATATACAGGAAATGCACATCTTCTTCAAGCAAATGGGTCGCCATGCAATGCCCCAACCTGGGACTTCCATCTTAAGTCCAGTTAAACCTCTTCGCCTTTCTTTCTGGATTTGAACTTCTTGTTATGGAGAAAAGGATGTGATTCGTCACTTTGACAGTGTATGGTTATTGGCACCAGTGGACTTGCTGCAACGTGGAGACAATAACATGTATTAATTAAAGACACTGGGCTTTTTTTGACTGCTTTCAACCAACTACGGAATCTATCATCTATTCGGCATAAATAATATCAAGTTTGAACATTTTTCTGGACACAAAGGACTGAGTGTGATTTATCCCGTGTCCAGTGTATGTTATCGAATGTTACGATTGGATTTTCTGCAACATGATTCTCAGGACTCTGTTCGACATTCGGGACACAGGCTCATTTTGTGATAGCATGTTTCAACTTTCAACCGACTTTGAAATCGAAACGCCATCTCTCAGCTGAAATATATAGTTCGTAGGTCCTGTGACTTAATAATATGTTTAATTCAGAAACAGTCCCTCAAAGTTAATAAACAGCATCGAATTAAATTGCGTATTTTTCCGATTATCAATCATCAGCTCTATCTGCAAGTGGACATTTCGACGCGTGCTTCAGAAGCAGACAGATATCGATAGAAGGTTATGGAAACGGATGATAATAAGATGAACAATTATTCTTTAAAATATTACCATCAACTGAGGAAAGCATAACTAAGAAAGGCCTGATGTCAAAATCTTCTACAGAACTCCAAAGTCAAATGTCGGCCTGACCTTGCAGAAAGGCTTTCTAGATTAATTGCAAACTTTGATAATTTCTACTACCAACAAAACGATATGGAATAACATTGCTGAACACTTGTTTATGGACTTATATTGGAGCCAAATCAAAGACTGCCTGACTCTATTGGATTATATTTGTGTGTGCAAGGAAATATTTTTGGATGGAAATTCAATTATTTGGATTATATTCCTGCCAGACTGAACCGGAGAATGCTGAGACTGAACAAATAGATGTCGGGGTAAGTGAAAGTTGTCTGCAGAGAATTCAGCAATATCACTTGTGATCTTAATGGAGCTCTACAATTCACTGAGATGGGTCAGGATGGGTTTGATCTTGACCAAATCTAAACGTTAGGACAACATTGATACACATAGGCCCTTAATTAATATAAAAGTAGTGTAAGGGCCTAGATTTAATCTACCCTTACCCATCTCGGTGAATTTCAGAGCTCCATTTCACGAAGATTGTTGGGTTGGAAATGGACAACTATAAAGTTCCTATTCCATATCGAACACGTCACATCGCGGCAACATTCTTCAAGCGATTGGTACCTGTGTGAGAAGAAACACTCATCAATTTTCAACCAAGATTCAAAGTCCAGAATATATTTTATGGTAAGTGTGGTAAGATATTATTAAACTTACTTTGGAAATGTTACATAACTATTTTCGCCTTGATATTTGATTTCATGTTGATTGTATTACCATATTGTATGAACATTACCCTAGTCGGCATTGATTTGAGACTTGGTGAAATAAACATTTTAATCTAAATGAATATTATATAAATAATGTTATATAGCATTGATTTGCATTATCAAATTGACCAATAAATTGAATCGGAAATCGTACACTCGTGTCTTTTCTGGCTTTAATAATTATGCAAATCAATGCCTATATAATACTGTACCTATATCAATGGATTTGTGAACAATATTATTGCACAATAAAAGTAAGGCATGGGTTAATATGCTATATGCTAAATCATGCTAATGCTTATAATATATACATAATCGAATTTTTTCTTCTTCTAATAATATATAATAAAAAATACTATACGATTAATATCTAGGTCTAGATGATGGAAAGTATATTATATAGACATAATCATATTTGAATTCTAGAATTAGAAATTCATAACTTAATATTGATATTTGATATAAGATGGATAATTGCTGATTAATAAATGATAAATGATAATATGAATAAGCATAGATCTATAATATTTTGTAGATACATTAGACATGTATAGAATAGAATTGTCTAGATAGATGGCGCTATAGAAATGCCTATTATTATTATTATTATTATTATGAACAATTATAATTATGATAAGTAGGTATTGATTTTTTAATTGATGATTGATAGTCGATATTACGTCGAAGCAGGATAGATCTATAATAGAAGTATGAAAAGTCATTTTTGTAAAGATACATATAATGGCATTAGTTATTGACAATGCCTATCGTACATAACGATCTACGAAGAAGAAAAAACGACGACGGAGAATAGAATAGAATAGAATAGACGGAGAATAGATACTAAGAAACTAGAAGATATTCTTGTAGAAATAACTAATATATTTTAAATGCTATTAGAAATATACAATGCCTTTAATTCCGATCTGATACATGGATACGGCGAAACCGAAGGAAGTAGAAAGCTTTGGCGCTTCCAACAAAATAGAAAGGGGTAGTTTTAGTTATCTGCAGCTGGCCCCGGGTCCAAGAACTCGAACACGATATAGCTGCTCCGAGGCTTTGGAATAGACTTCCTCTTGAGATTCGGGAAGCTCCTTCGTGAGATTCTTTTAAATCCTCCCTTAAGACATTCCTTTTTAATTCTCCCTGTTAATCCTCCCTGTTAGTCTGTAGCTTTAATGTGTTTTTCACGGTAGATGTAATGTAATTGCCTTAATTTTAATTTGTAATGTTTTGCCCTAAAATTTATTGTATTCTATTGTATCTACATGTATTGACTAGATGTATCTGTGCTTATGTATTTTGAATTAATTGTAGGTTGATTAGTACATATTAATTATAATTATTGAATGTATTATTATCTAAGTACAACTTTGTAAAGCGCTTAGAAACATTGTAATAAGCGCTATAGAAATATAATGTATTATTATTATTATTATTTTTTGCTTAATTTTATATTGTAGGATTGCTATCGGTACAGTATTGTGTAGTTAATGCTGTAGTATCAACTGCAGAATACCCTACCACGCACCACTATAAAATACGTTAGTTCTAAGGTTAGCTTCCCTCTTGGTTAGGGTCATAAGGCTAGGACAAGGATTAGGATTAGGATTAGGGTTATTTGTGTAGTGGGGTATTCTGCAGTTGTTCCAAGCAATATTTAAACTTGCAAAACAAAAAGTATTTGCAAAACAAAACAAAATTTGCAAGACAAAATCAAAGAAAATCATTTTTATCAGGCTTGCTGAAGTTAAATTAAAATGTCATGCCATTCATGATAAAGATTTTTACATGTTCCTATATAGGTAAGTATCAAAAGGTAAATAATGACAAATTTATGATAATTTTATCCTGAAAAATTAGAATGAAAATAAAACCAATTTCATGTGTCAACAATGATTTACAAAAAAAGTGGAAATTCGGCTACAGAACCAATACATTTTGGATATTTGTTGTATATCATGACTTGTATGAATATATAGAGATATATACAAATGTATATTATACATTGTTGGCATACATTTATAAACCGCAGATAAGAGGACAGATAAGTTATCTGCTTAAAACTAATAGTACAGTGAAAAGATGTAATATGAGGGAAGGAAAGTACGTTAAAATATTAAAAAGGCCACAAATTAGAAAAAAATATGAAAAGCGTTAATTGGAATGAGAAACAGGGCCGAATAATTATGGTGTCCAAATGGAAAGAATTATACTTTTTAAAAGTAGGAAACACAATTTGATGGGTATGTAGACAAATAACTATATAGAATGAGATGCAGTTTTAGAGAGAGAGTTCTCATTTTACAGGTGGAAGGAAGAGGAAAGGAGAATACGTTCTGATCGCGCCATGCGATTTACGACCACGTTGACGATTCATTGATGCAGTGATAATGGCGGAGTACTAAATTACTTTTGATAAGTATACCATCCTACGTGGAGGGGGGGGGGGGGGGCAATATTTTTCCCAGAGCGACCTATAGACAGAATAAGTCGATTGTAACTCGAAATCTGTTTTCAGATTAAATCCACGTGTGTAAAAATGTTTAGCTTGTATTGCAACGTTCCTTTTTTTGGAGACTATTAGCTTTGTTTACCCAAAATAAAAGGTTTGTCGCATTAAAATAGAATGCCATTCTATGACTAATGAGCCATGAGAATATTTCCGCAATTTCAACGTATAATGCATGGGCATGAATTGGCAACAAGCCATGAAGAATCCTGAAAGCTCGTCTGAGTTGTAGTATTGCATGGAAATGAGGTCAATATGGGGGATGATAACAAGTTTTATTTAAAAAAAAATTCCTAAAGCTATGGTCACAAATCAGAGCGGCGACCGACCGATCAGTAGCCTGCTCGGTCGCTGCTGGAATTAGGCATCGCCCAGCGATTAGGTCGGTGCCTCTCTCTCGCTCTCTCTCTCTCTCAAAAGACATATCCGTCTCTCTCCTCTCTTCCCGCGCGCTCTCTCTCTTTCTCTTTCTCTCTCTCTCTTTCTCTCTTTCTCTTTCTCTCTCTCCCCCTCTCTCTCTCTCTTTTTCAAAAGATATATCCGTCTCTCTCCTTTCTTCCCTCGCTCTCTCTTCTTTCCCTTTCTCTCTCTCACATCCACTCCACCTACTTATACCTCTCGTATATTCTATTCTTTTGTTTACATATTAGGCGTATAACAATAATTTATGTCATAATTTCGTGTATAATACTGATGGTGATGATGCAAAATTCGATGCAATTTCTTCAGTGAATAACATAAGCCAACAGACCCTTTCAAAATCAAGGGGAAATGCCGTACCATAAATCCTGTCTAAGTGCAGTTGCAATTGCGCCAGTCACTTTAATGTTCCATCGATGTGTTTGCATCGTAAATCTTGAATTTTATAAACCTCTATTCAAGATCAAAGTAAACAACTATCATAAGCTTATTATTCTCCCCGTGTCGGTATAAAGGAAGATCACACAATCACATTGAGTCACGTGACCGATCAAAGGTCTAAAAATAAAATCATGCACTACTTCAATATTAATGTCAGCCCGATTTAGCATTGTAGTGATATACAGGTGGATTGTTATATTCAGGTGGTATTTCAGAATTGGCATTTCAGTTAATCATGAAGGCAAAGTCCCTTCGTGCTTTTTGTTCTCGCCACGGTTTCGGAATAGCTAACCTCGACATTGGCTCTATTGAAAAGGATGTATGTTACACATGTATTTAATTCGATTTATTCGTCAGGGATCAAAGTATTAGATTTTTGACTAGCGTCGTTGAATCGTCAGTGAACAAATTTTAGACCTGTTGATTCGTCGTTGAATCGTCAATGAAAAAAATATTGGACTTAATTCTATTTTGTTTTCGTCATTGATCAAAGTATTCGATTTTTGAAGCGTCGTTGAATCGTCAGTGAACAAATTTTAGACCTGTTGAAGTGTCGTTGAGTCGAGGAACAATAATTATTTATCGGCACAATGGGGAAATCAGCGTCAAAGACTGCAATGGAGAAGTCGGCCAAAAAGAAGAAAAAAGGGAGTAAGGGAAGTAGGTCGAGATCGACCGAGGAACCCTCGACGACGACGACGACGACGACGACAGCGGAGCCGCCCACAGCAAGAAGTATGTAGCACAAATATATAGGCGTGGGAACATTTACATTATATTGGTTCGGTTTAGTTTGATGGTTTATTTTGCCTGACTGTTAACATCAAGAAAGAATGCATGCCCTTATAAGTAGGCAACTAAGGGACCAACGGCTCAGAGAGTCTTGGTAATGAGGATTAATTCCTTAATTACAACAGGGGATAGCTCATCGACTTGGTTTCGAACCTAGGTCCTTTCAGTTATGAGACCACTGCTTTATACCTGACTGAGCCGTCCGACCTCCTCCGTATCTAAGTGGTTGAGCTACATGTATGATTTATTAAGTAGATTTAAATGGTTTGGTCCCAAAGGGCTTGAGGGCCCATTGATTTTGGTTAGAGAGCCGTTTGATTATTTAAAAATCAGATCGAGTCAACTTGTCCAATAAATCATTTGGACTATACACTAGTTTGAATTTCTCTCCCCATGATCCCACACAAATTCCTAGGCTGAGTTTAGTCCTACTCCATTCCCGGTCGCGTATGTGTTTACACTGTCTGCCACTAACTGCCAGTAGCTATAGTATGAGTGGGCGTGGCACTTTACAAGGGACCTTGATCTTTACCTTATAGACATGATCAAATCAGGGGCAATTTTCAATAACCTATTAGAGCCTATTGTATATCCATTTTCCATTAGAGCCTATTGTATATCCATTTTCGGATTATGAAATGACCCACTGTAAAGTTCGTACATGTATTTTAATCAATAGGTGAGGACAAGGCTATTGAAATTACCGTAGGTTGATTTTTCGAAAGCCTTTGCGATCGTGTAAATGCAAAAGTGAGTTTATGATCAAATCCATTCTGTGAATCTCCCAGCACCACAGACAAACCTTGAAACATCACAGCCAGCCGATACCAACGTTCACCGCGGGAATGTCGTCGAACAGAAGAAGCCCCTTGAAAATTTACTACCAGCCGTGATCATCGATAATGGATCGTACTCGTGTAAATACGGGTTGGCGGGAGAATCGTCTCCGGGTGGCGAAGTCCGAACCATAGTCGGCAGACATCAACAAAACGTAAGAAATTGATATAGGGGAGAACACTTCGTCATAACATGATCGCAAAGAATTAAGGGTAATTGCTATACCTTTTTGTAATACCTATTATTACAAATATTAAACAAATATTTAAAAAAAAATATATATATATATATACGCACATTTATAAGTGTGATGGGCAGGCTATTTTTAATTGCCGTAGATTCCTTTATTACGTGATGTTTAATATACATGTAGTTATAATCATTTTTGTCACCATCACATCAACATCATCATCATCATCATCATCATCTTCATAAATCATTACTACCACCACATCATCATCGTTATTATCACCATAACAAAATCATCCTTACCACCATCATCATAATCATTATCATCATAATTGTCATCACCCCCACATCATATTATTATGACCATCTCCATCAGCACCATCTTCCCCACCACTCCCACCACCACCACCACCCTCCTCATTACCACCACCCTCATTACCACCTCCATCATCACCTCCATCTTCATCGCCGTCATCGCCATCATCATCACCATCGTTGTCACCGCCATCATCATCATCGTTGTCACCATTACCATCACCATCGTCGTCGCTGTCGTCCTCATCAATGCTACAACTTATTTTATAGGAAGATGATTCGTACGTTGGCAATGATGCCCTCAGTAAGCGAAGTGTTCTAGACATCAGTCATCCCATCCAACGAGGTCTTGTGAAGAACTGGGAAGACATGGAAACCGTCTGGGAGTTCATCTACCGTCGCAAACTCCGAGTCGAACCCGAATCCAGACCAGTCGTGCTCACCGAACCGGCATTGAACCCGAAGGAAAATCGAGAAAAAATGATTGAGGTACGTTGAAACACATTGATCTTATCTTCAATTTTTTAAATATTTTTGGGTTCATTTATTTGTTCATTCTTTTTTTTGGGGGGGGGGAGGGGGGCGAGTGGTGAATGGTGGGCTGCTCTGGGTGTCGTTATGTCGTCTGTATATTGTGTTCAAATTGATTAATAACCAAAGTTTCAAAGGGGGAAGGGCACACAACTCAGTTTTGACATGCATACTTAATCATGCTAGTAATTGTGTGCCCCCCCCCCCGTATACACACTACCACCACCACTTCCCCGCCTTCAAAAAAATCATTGATCATTGATCTGTCTCTGGTGATAATTGACGACTCCTAATGCCATAAAAGATAAATTTTAATTTAAAACTGTAATTCAAAGGGGGCTTAAATATGGACAGCAGTCTTGTAATTCTGAATGTTACCAATGGTGCTTCAACAATTGCTAGTACAAAAATCGAAAAACTGACTCAAGTGCGATTCCAATTCCTTTTTTTTTTTTATATATATATATATACCCTAGAAATCATGTTCAGATTACGTAGCGTAACATTGTAATGTATGCACATTTCGAATCGTAATAGAGAGGACTATTGAATGGCAAATGTAATTTTTCGAAAGTCTATGACATCTTGTTGTTTGAACAAATTTACAACATTAATAAAAAGAAAAGCAGTAGGGCCGAATAACATGTTATACTGGGCATTTTCAAAATAGTTCACAGGCGTGTTTGCCTTACGGGAAGGAGATGCTACCCAGTCTTACCTCGGTGAAAATTTGTCTGTGCATATCGAGTAAGGGTAGCAAATGGGGTTTAGATTTATGTTTATGTTTAGGGTTAGATCATTCTGTTGGATCCAGTGTTAAAGTTAATAATTCGGTTAGTGTTTGAAATTGACAACGGAACAATTTGTTATATTTGTTGTACAGTCAGCCAAACATACTTCATCATTTTCCAATATCATGAAGATAAAGTTAAGATTCTAACACATTAAAAGTTACGATTCCTAATTATTCATCAGATCATGTTTGAGAAGTTCGAGGTCCCGGCCTTTTACCTTGTCAAGCAATCTATGTGCGCCCTCTTCGCTTCGGGAGTAATGACCGGTACCGTGATTGACGTCGGTGACGGCATCACGGACATTGTACCAATCAATAACGCCGTGGTCGTTGACGGATCCGTTCGTCGTCTCGAGCTCGCCGGCCGCGACATCACCGAGTATATGATGAAGAGTCCCGCTGCACGCGGGGAGAAAATTACCTATGGTAACGATGCATACCTAACGGGCCATATTCAAGTTAACCCAGTCCCGGGTGCAAAATCCTCTTTAACAAAATGAAACTTAAGACTTCAGACTAACTTGCTTCGTTGGTAGAATTACCACCTGATTTTCAACAAAAACCAGTGCATCTAAATTTGATGAGAAGCAATATAACATTATATTCTTGCCCCAATCTTGATAAAATAGCTTAGTAGGGTCTGTATTGGCGTATTCCTACCAAATTAATAGGGAAATATTCGACCTTCTCCTTAAAAAAAAAAGCTTTGCTTTTTTCGGGTTGTAAACAGGCCTATTTTGCCTCCTTTCAGACAATCCTGGATACATTATTGGCTTATACATTTTGTTCCCCCTTTTTTGTAATAATTTCTGTTTTACTTTCAGTTTCATCCCAAATTATTCAATATGACAACCCCTTTAAGTCTTGTTCTAATTTTATCTCAATATCGTTTCTTCTCTTTGTCACATTGTCAGAGATCGCACAGACGATGAAGACAAGCACATGCGAGGTCGTCGCCGACTTCGATGAAGTGACGCGTCTTCAGCGCGACGGCCAGGACGTCCACCATCTCTACGCCACGGAGGCTCTCTTCCAGCCTTCCATCTTCGGGCGCAACCACCCAGGCATCCACGCCACTACCATCGACAGCATCATGGCCTGCGGGGAGGGGACCCGCGACCAAGTCGGGGCCAACGTCGTCCTCGTCGGCGGCTCCAGCGTCTTCCGTGGGTTCCACGACCGGTTGGAGCGGGAGCTGATGGAGCTGGCTCCCCCTACAATGCCGCTCCAGATCCTGGACCGACAGAATAGGGAGAGTATCGTCTGGTTGGGGGCATCCATCTTTGCCGCACTTCCGGCATTCAATCAGCAAGCCATCAGCAGCCAAGAATATTTCGAAGTCGGCCCGGATATCGTTCACCGCAAACCTTAAACAAATGTTGTTATGTCTATAGTTAGCCTAAGTTTATTTTGTTTTAAAGGAATTATTAAACCTAGGAATAATGTCTTTTAAATGTTGATAACGCTTGGCTGGAATGCTTCCCAGGGAATGGAGATTGTGCACACAGTGTGCGCGGGCAAGTAATGAATCCAATTTATATATAATATATAAAAGCGGAGTTATTATTATAAATTGTAAATGACACGTAGGTGAATGATAGTTTGGCTTTTTCCATTTTCCTGTGACGTGCTTGCATTCCCTGTCAGGAATCTGTCTGGATTTATTTTATAGCTTTCAATGTGTTATTTACAGTTGTATTTAAGTTGATACTTCTTCGATGGCCAACTGCAATATGAATAATGAAATTGTTATTGTTTTATATATATTTCATTTATTGTAATTAGATGACTAAAATAGTTAAGATAAATTAATTAAATTATAATACATGTAGATATATATTTTACGTAGCATGGCATGTCTTTTATTAATGTGTACCTTAACGTTTTAAAGGAGAACTAACCCAAAATAATAACTTTAGCAAATTGCCGAACTAAGTTGGTGCTGTTCTGAGGTGAAGATTTCGCATAAAATGAAATAGATTATTATTCAACCGCTATATGAGTCACAATTGTTACCCTATTATATATTTTTCACCAAATGTAATATTTACCTTCTCGGCTATGCAAAAGGGAGTAGAAGCCCAGAAACCTGCTCTAGGATGAGTGTATATACATGTACTGCTGTAGAGGGAAGGCATATACTCTTCCAACTAGTGTTAACATAGAGTATAGTGATAAAGTATATAAAACTGAGTAGAAAACATAGACTTTGATAATTAGTTTGGTCTTGAGAGTACAGTTTGCTAATTGTTATGGCTTACGCCTATACAAATGTTAGAGAAAGTATATTGAATTCTCAAACATTAAGTATTGCTTTAGTATTATAAAGAGTAGACATGTGTAATATGAACAGTATAAAACTGTTACCATAACCACAATAATTCATGGGTTCATATGGTATTATATTATATACTATCAGTTATTGGTTTACTGATAATCATTGTTGTTATTCAAGCTTAAGTGAATTCCAGTAGTTAGATTTTCTTCTTCATTTACATGTAAATATACCAGAAACAAAGTGGTTAATATAAATGTGTTAGATGAAACTGAGATAAGGACATGATCGCAGTTGGTAATAAGTATGGTTTTGATATTATAAGTATTTAATGAAGAACTATAGAAGATTAGATGGATTCAAAGTCAGATGCCAAATGTTCCATTGCCAAAGTAAAACAGACCAAAGTATTGAATATGCCTTTTTCAAATTGTCATACATGTGTACACGTATGACAATTTGAAAAAGGCATATTCAATTTACACTTCCCATACAAATCGTCTATCCCAAAATGTCTTTAACATAATAAGATAATAAAACTTAGATTTGCCTCCTAAATGTAAATTCTATTAACCTCTAGCTTTCTTGTTATTCTTAACGTTCAAAGCTATTGCTAACAGAATAGTTGTGTGGGACATTATGCATTGGGGGAGGATATACCAAGGAATAAGGAAATCTTGGAGGACCTCCAGGCTAGGCTTTGTGTATGGACACATTATGAGGGAAAAACATAGGGTGAGGAGTCTGGACCTGGTTAACTTGTGGATGAATGTACGGTTACCATTCTGGTGAGCCTAAACTGTTGTAGGTAACGGTTTGAGGGGACGCCTATCTCTATGGGGCCGTTCATGGGTGTCTTGTTCAAGATCTGATGATATAACAGAAGATGAAGGCTGGTATTCATGTGTTGGAAGATCTCCTGTCCTGGGTTCCCGACTTGGCCAAAGATCTTAAACTCTGTCCTCCCAAGGGCTTGGACGAACGTTATTGCATCGATGACAGGCTGTCTCTCCGCCGCTGCATTGTCGGTGGCTGCATACGAGTCTCTAGGATGGTGGTTCCTAGAGAGCTTTGGCGTTGGAGGAAGCGGATGTGGTTCTGGTTGGCCATTTCCGGGCTCCTGTGGAGCTGGTGAAAGTAGACTGGATTCCATTGGGCTCTACTTAGATAAGGCGTCTGGTTCTGAGTTCTTGGCCACGACCCTCACCTCATTTGCTTGACTGTAGGCTGTCCATCTTCATCTTTAATTCACCAGCAAAAGGAGCTCAGTCATTCACGTCTTGTCATTTGGTCCTGGCAAGGTCGCCAAATTTTATTCTAAAATGAACAAAATGAGAGTGAAGTCAATTATACTGTTGGATGTAGCATCAGCTAAAACAATGTGATCTTTATTAAAAATATGATGGTTCAAACTAATATGTGAATTTACAATGTAATGAATAAGGTTTACAATACATGTGTACACGTATGACAATTTGAAAAAGGCATATTCAATACTTTGGTCTGTTTTACTTTGGCAATGGAACATTTGGCATCTGACTTTGAATCCATCTAATCTTCTTTAGTTCTTCATTAAATACTTATAATATCAAAACCATACTTATTACCAACTGCGATCATGTCCTTATCTCAGTTTCATCTAACACATTTATATTTACCACTCTGTTTCTGGTATATTTACATGTAAATGAAGAAGAAAATCTAACTACTGGAATTTACTTAAGCTTGTGTGACAGTCTGGAATCTCATTATGATACTATTCATAATGATCTTAATAAGTTTGTTATAATAGTGTTTACTTTTAATTATTAATCAACACGTAAAGTTTCTGAGCAGTGGTCCTCAGGAAACCCATTAGTCACTTCCTGGGTTCCGCATAATAGAGCTCTTGTACACGCCGTAAATCTTATCTCTAAAATAATGTTGTGGTTACCTCCAGAGGGTGGGTGGGAAAGTGAAGGCTACCTCCCATCTGGATGAGGAAGGGTAAAATCCACTCATTCCATCTCATACCACATTTGAGACAACACCCATGCTATAGAGAAGAGAACTTGAACGATATTTGACTTTCCATGACAAATTCCATCCAATAGGGGTAAGTTTATATATTTATTATATATTGCCAAAATGTTTATTTTGAGTGTATTATTACTGTGTAATCTGAGAGAGAGCGAGAGTGCAATCTCTTTGATTTCCCGAATATATTGAAGGTAATTTAGTACTTTCTCTGAGATATATTCTCTGAGATGTGTTCACAGCGTAAATGCATTTCATATTTCGTTGCACGAGAATATATTTGTATTAACATTTACTATACATGACTTGTGCTGTATTTGGTTTGCTTTGTCTTGTGAGACAAAGGTCTAGAAATATTTTATTGAACATGATTTGCATGGATACTTTGATATGTTTCCTCTATCTGAGAATTACATAGTTCCATTGATTTACTTAATCCAATCATGCTTCATAAACTTCTGTCTGTATTTCTTTACGAAGAGGTTTCGCTATTGTTGTACTAGAGAAACATTGCCCTTTTTATCAGTATTAATTGTACAATCCGTGCATAACTGTTGAAATGTTATTTGTTGGATAATTTCTGTAGGAACAGAGATAGGTATATTTGCTAAGTATATATTTAGGATTCATATCCAAAATGATATTGCTCGACGGAATAGGATTAGGATCATTTGTATATATTCATATTCAGTAACGATTATTGTCTTATATCATTGTGCTTTAAGTTTATCAGGAAAAGGTATCTTTAAGGCTTGTTGCTAGGCGATAAATATTCTTGGAACATTATTGAGTAGCAAGAACAAAATCTGTCATCAGCCTGAACTGCTGTTGACCAGTTGCATTTTCTGTAGAAACTGCACACAATGTGCTTGTGTAGCTTTACGGTCAGTGTCTAGACTAGAGGTGTTAGGTCACTCAGGAATGTAGTTACATTGCCAAGGGGGCTTAACCCGTTCACACTATGGCAACTTGGTAGTCGGGCGTACTGTACATTAGGAATGCATGGGTCTGTTCATACTAGAGATTTAATCTGATTTAAGTTTAGTTCGGTTTAACTTAATCTGGTTTAACTTTCATCTCTCACTTGTATTTCAACTCGAGTCTCTGTCGTTAATAATCAATTGTTATTATGTTACACAATTGGATTTAGTTGACAAACATTATTATAGTTAACGAATTTATTTATGTTTTAACTTAATAGATATTAAGTGTTACTTTAGGTTTTAGTATATATATATATTCTTTGATGCATTCTTTGTCTCTCACTCTTCTCTTCCTCTAATCTATATTATTTTACGTTTACATAACGCCATATTTTGTCACTTAATTGCATAGGAGTTTAGTTGAGGAAAACAGTGTAATAGTAGAGTCAAGCTACCAGCTTACTACTTTTATTACTGATTGTTTGTTTATTGAAACTCTTTATGAATATGACAATTTATGATTCTTTATTTTCTATTGTATTCTTTCAGGGTTTATCCTTTCTCGGGTTTATTTTCGAGAATAAAGTATGACATCAAAACAACCTGGAGTCTGGACCACAATATTGAGTCTTCATTTATCTCACTATCTGTGTTACACTTGAATAACAACAATGATTATCAGTAAACCAATAACTGATAATCACTATAAGTAATACGCTAAGGCTCCGCGGGGGGCGCGACGTCTCCGCGAGCCTTTGTATTCTATTGTTTTTTAATGAGATCGCCGACCCAAGTTGGTGCAGCTATCTCCTCCTGAACCCTCCCCTCGGGGTACCGGTGACCGGTGCCAGCGTCCGCGGAAGAGTCAACTCTGTGGAATTGGCTATACTCCGCCCGTGGTCCTCCTCCGTGTCGACGTCCAGGGCGAAAACAGACGCGACATGCATAATGCAGGATATGCATGACGACAGAGATACCTCATGGATATTCAACATAACATCCTTAGACACACGACCGATGACTATCCACTCACATTAAGTTGCGTATTAAATGCACGCTGAATGGGTACGACTTACCCCGTGTGAGGTATCTTCCTATATGATATTCTCAATATACTCATTTCTTTGCAGTTCTCAAAGAGACACACAACAAATGACCAACAACTCACATTATGTTGCGTATTAAATGCTGTATGCAAAGGGCGGAATCACCGAGAGTAAATCGTCTTGCTATAGGGTGTGCTTTGTACTAGCTGCAAAAGCCCGTGAGATACATACACGGGGCTAATTCCCGTCGACGTCCAAACTTAGAGACCTATTTCCATCATGATTGCCGCGATTTTTATATAGTTTTCGTGAATGGAGGTATGAAATCAAAGCTTATTTTGTGATCATTACGCCCAGGTATACTCAATTTTGATTATCATTTTCTAAAGGAAAGTTTTCACAAGAAAACCATTGGACTGACACTTCAGTCGCAAAGCTAACTTCAGTCACACATACATTATACACGGCGCTTTGACCAAGATGCTGTGACTGAGCTGCGCGAGAGTCGAAGAGTTTGGGGGGCCAAGCAGGCCAATATTCGTACAACTATACAACTACACATACGTCTATCCATCCATCGAAGAACCCGTCAACACAACAGCGTAGAGGCCGAAGTGCCATAAATTTGTTTCTTATATTTACAGTAAATTACAAGAAAGCATTAAATAAGGTTATGAATTGTACATTTACATATTAATAGTTCAATATCAACCAGACAGAAGCATGTGACTTCATGCATTGCAAAACAGTCAGTTGCGTAATGAGTAAAATCGTTGTTGGGGGGGGGGAGGGGGGGGGGGGGGGTTGCAGAAAGAAAATCTGCATCACCATGCACCATTCTTCCATGTTACATGCAGGCTCCAAGAAACGTTCTTCAAAGTGGGGGGGGGGGGGGGGGGAGATCAGATCGCAGCGAGTTGAGTGTATATATATATAATATAGGCGTGGGGTCCACGGGTTCAAGGGGCCAAACCCCCGAAAGCTTGAGGGTTTTAGACATTTAATTAAGGTCAGATGAGCATATTTTTTAATACTTTATTTGTGACACTGGCAGGTCTCTAATTGGCGTGGGGTCAATACGTAGAGTTGTGTAGTATTGCGTACCAACTACGCTGGCCTACGTTACTATATGCTGAGGGACGTAAAGGAGTACGCAAGATAAACGAAAACAATTCGAAATGTTTAATTTTTTTTTGCGTACTTTTGGCATAGAAACTTGACGCAGAAAGTACGCCTTTTTACGCATTACAGTATGCTAATTGCTACTCTACGCCAGATCGAGAAAGCAGTAAAAGCTTTCCACACAGTAAGCAACGATAAGCAACCCTGTACGCCAGCTTACGCATAACCTACGCAGAGACTATTTTCCCATTAATATTATACGCAACCTAATTTCTGCGTAGTCGGTACCCCACACTACGGAACTGATACGCAAGATGAACGAAAACAATTCAACATGTTTAATTTTTTTCGCGTACTTTCGTCGTAGAAACTTGACGCAGAAAGTACGCCTTTTTTTCGCAGTACCATTCTACATGTACATGCCTACGCAACATTACGCTAGCTAGCCTACGTCAGATCGACAAAGCAGTAAAATCTTTCCACACAGTAAGCAACCATAAGCAAACCTGTACGCCATGCAGCTTACGCATAACCTACGCAGTGACTATTTTCCTAATACGCAGCCTAATTTCTGCGTAGTTGGTACGCCACACTACGAAACTGGTATGCAAGATGAACAAAAACAATTCAACATGTTTAATTTTTTCCGCGTACTTTAGGCGTAGAAATTTGACGCAGAAAGTAGGCCTTTTAACGCAACACTACGCTACATGCCTACGCAACAGTAGGCATACCCTACGCCAGATCGACAAAGCAGTAAAAACTTTCCACACAGTAAGCAACCATAAGCAAACCTGTACGCCAGCTTACGCATAACCTACGCAGGGACTATTTTCCCATTAATACGCAGCCTAATTTCTGCGTAGTCGGTACGCCACACTACGGAACTCTACGCAGTTCCAGTGGCTTAAAAAATATCTACCGGTACAGTTGGATCTTTTTTTAAATTTTACATAAGGCCAAATTAGAAAAAAAAACTATTTAGCATCCTGTTTTTTTGAAAAATGGGAAGGAGGGAGGCCCTTTTTTTTCTTTTTTTTAAAAATGGCCGCTCCGTACATTTTACTTGACATTTGGGGCTATTTTTCAAGATGGCGGCCGACAATTTTTTATTTTTTTTTTTTAAATCAGAAATACATTTTAGCAGTGCTTTTCATGTTTTTTTTCTTTCCAAAAAAAAAAAAAAAAAAAAATCAAAAAGAAAGAAAAAAAAAAAATAGGAGGCGGCCCCCAAAAAGGAAGCGGGTGGGGCACTGTGTTTTTTCTTTCAAAAAAAAAAAAAAAAAAAAAAAAAAAAAATTCTAAAAAAAAATTCTAAAAAAAATAAAATAGGTGGCGGCCCCCAAAAAGGAAGCGGGCGGGGACGCTAAACATGTATATTTTTTTTAATGGCCTGAATGGCAAATAAAGTTCTTGGTGGTTTTAATTTAGACAGTCTCTATATCTATTTACACCCCGCCCCCCTCTAGAATCCCGCGGATTTCCGCGGGTCCTGCTAGTCACTATAAGTAATACGCTAAGGCTCCGCGGGGGGCGCGACGTCTCCGCCGGCCTTTGTAGTCTATTGTTTTTTAATGAGATCGCCGACCGAAGCTGGTGCAGCTATCTCCTCCTGAACCGTCCCCTCGGGGTAACCGTGCCCGGTGCCGTCGTCCGCGGGAGAGTCTACTCTGTGGAATTGGCTATACTCCGGCCGAGGTCCTCCTCCGTGTCGACGTCCAGGGCGAAAACAGACGCGATATGCATAATGCAGGATATGCGTGACGACAGAGATACCTCATGGATATTCAACATTACATCCGTAGACACACGACCGATGACGATCCACTCACATGAAGTTGCGTATTAAATGCACGCTGAACGGGTACGACTTACCCCGTGTTAGGTATCTTTCTATAGGATGTGCTTTGTACTAGCTGCACTGCACTGCACAAGCGGTACCTGCACAAGCTAAATACACTGGGCTAATTCCCGTCGACGTCCAAACTTAGAGACCTATTTCCATCATGATTGCCGCGATTTTTATATAGTTTTCGTGAATGGAGGTATGAAATCAAAGCTTATTTTGTGATTATTACGGCCATGTATACTCAATTTTGATTATCATTTTCTAAAGGAAAGTTTTCACAAGAAAACCAATGGACTGACAATTCAGTCGCAAGCTGCTTTCATTCAACACACAGTGCAGCTGCGTGCTCGGGAAGCTCCAACACAGGCACCGCGCACCGCAGGCGTCCGACGCCTGCGGCGCCGGTGTTCGAGCTTGCTGGAGTTACGCTGAAGTGTGTGTGCTGAAGCTGAGCTCGAGTCGAAGAGATTTGACACTTTGCATCATTATTGCCGCGATTTCAATATAGTTTCGTGAATATATTTACGAAACCTGAGCTTAGAATTAGTAAAAGTATTACTAATGTCTACGTTTTTAAACGACTGTCTGATTTTCTTATGAAAATTTTACTTTGAAAAATGATTATCGAAATAAATGGTCAGAAATAATCACAATCTAACACAGTTAGGGTCTATTATTATGTTACAGTTCTTGCATCAAATCAATGCATGAAAACTTAGTTATTGAACTAGACAAAATGTTTTTTTTTTTTTTTTAAATAGGCAATTATGAAGTAGGATGTAGGAAGCCTCAAACCTTAGCCTACTAAACAAATCTCAACAAAGTGTAGGCCTATCCTTTTATGAATTAATGAAAAAGTAGCCCCAGAAAAAAGAGCCCCCGAAAGTTGAAAAAGTAGCCCCCGAAAATTTTCCGAAAATTTGAAATGGAGCCCCAGAAATGAAAAAAATTATTTTTTGCCTGCGCCTCCCTCTAGAATCCCGCAGGTCCTGAGTTGAGTGTATATATAATATAGGCGTGGGGTCCATGGGTTTCAAGGGGTCATAAACCCCCAAAAGCTCAGGGGGTTACGTTCTTCAAAGTGGTGGGGGGGGGGGGGAGAGATCAGATCGCAGCGAGTTGAGTGTATATATAATATAGGCGTGGGGTCCACGGGTTTCAAGGGGCCATAAACCCCCGAAAGCTTGGGGGTTTTAGGCGTTTAATTAGGGTCAGATGAGCATTTTTTTAATACTTTATTTGTGACACCTGCGGGTCACTAATTGGCGTGGGTCAATACGTAGAGTTGCGTAGTGTTGCGTACCACCTACGCTGGCCTACGTTACTATATGATGAGGGACGGAAAGGGGTACGCAAGATGAACAAAAACAATTCAACATGTTTAATTTTTTCGCGTACTTTAGGCATAGAAACTTGACGCAGAAAGTACGTCTTTTTACGCAACACTACGCTACATGCCTACGCAACAGTACGCTACCCTACGCCAGATCGACAAAGCAGTAAAAGCTTTCAACACAGTAAGCAACCATCTGCGTAGTCGGTACGCCACTCTACAGAACTCTACGCAGTTCCACTGGCTTAAAGAATAACTACCGGTACAGTTGGATTTTTTTAAATTATTTAATATAAGGCCAAATTAAAAAAAAAACATGCTTATAGCATCCTGTTTTTAGAAAATGGGAGGAGGCCCTTTTTTTTTTTTTTTCTTTCAAAATGGCCGCTCCGTACATTTTCCCTGACATTCAGGCTATTTTTCAAGATGGCGGCCGAGATTTTTTTTTTTTTTTTTTTTTAAATCAGAAATACATTTTAGCAGTGCTTTTCATGTTTTTTTTCTTTCATAAAAAATCAAAAAAAATCAAAAAAAAAAAAATAGGAGGCGGCCCCTAAAAAAAAAAAAAAAATCAAAAAATTTCAAAAAAAAAAAGGAGGCGGCCCCAAAAAGGAAGCGGGCGGGGACGCTAAACATGTATATTTTTTAATGGCCTGAATGGCAAATAAAGTTCTTGGTGGTTTTAATTTAGACAGTCTCTATATATCTATTTACACCCCCCGCCCCCCTCTAGAATCCCGCGGATTTCCGCGGGTCCAGCTAGTCACTATAAGTAATACGCTAAGGCTCCGCGGGGGGCGCGACGTCTCCGCGAGCCTTTGTAGTCTATTGTTTTTTAATGAGATCGCCGACCAAAGTTGGTGCAGCTATCTCCTCCTGAACCCTCCCCTCGGGGTACCGGTGACCGGTGCCGTCGTCCGCGGGAGAGTCAACTCTGTGGAATTGGCTATACTCCGCCCGAGGTCCTCCTCCGTGCCGACGTCCAGGGCGAAACAGACGCGACATGCATAATGCATGATATGCGTGACGACAGAGATACCTCATGGATATTCAACATGACATCCGTAGACACACGACCGATGACCATCCACTCGCATTAAGTTGCGTATTAAATGCACGCTGAATGGGTACGACTTACCCCGTGTTAGGTATCTTTCTATAGGATGTGCTTTGCATGTAGTAGCTGCACAAGAGATGAACGGGGCTTCCCGTCGACGTCCAAACTTAGAGACCTATTTCCATCATGATTGCCGCGATTTTTATATAGTTTTCGTGAATGGAGGTATGAAATCAAAGCTTATTTTGTGATTATTACGGCCATGTATACTCAAGTTTGATTATCATTTTCTAAAGGAAAGTTTTCACAAGAAAACCAATGGACTGACACTTCAGTCGCAAGCTGCTTTCATTCAACACACAGTACAGCTGCGTGCTCGGGAAGCTCCAACACCGGCACCGGGCACCGCAGGCGTCCGACGCCTGCGGCGCCGGTGTTCGAGCTTGCTGGAGTTAAGCTGAAGTGTGTGTGAGTTCAGCTGAGCTCGAGTCGAAGAGATTTGACACTTTGAAATTGTTATCTGTTGGTTTGCATCATTATTGCCGCGATTTCAATATAGTTTCGTGAATAGATTTACGAAACCTGAGCTTAGAATTAGTAAAAGTATTACTAATGTCTACGTTTTTAAACGACTGTCTGATTTTCTTATGAAAATTTTACTTTGAAAAATGATTATCGAAATTCATGGTCAGAAATATTCACAATCTAGGAACTATTATTATGTTACAATTCTTGCATCAAATCAATGCATGAAAACTTAGTTATTGAACTAGAGATTTTTTTATTTTTTTTTAAATAGGCAATTATGAAGTAGGATGTAGGAAGCCTCAAACCTTAGCCTACTAAACAAATCTCAACAAAGTGTAGGCCTATCCTTTTATGAATTAATGAAAAAGTAGCCCCAGAAAAAAGAACCCCAAAAGTTGAAAAAGTAGCCCCCGAAAATTTGAAATGGAGCCCCAGAAATGAAAAACTTAATTTTTTGCCTGCGCCCCCCTCTAGAATTCCGCGGATTTCCGCGGGTCCTGAGTTGAGTGTATATATAATATAGGCGTGGGGTCTATGGGTTTCAAGGGGCCATAAACCCCCAAAGGCTCAGGGGGTTACGTTCTTCAAAGTGGGGGGGGGGGGGGAGAGATCAGATCGCAGCAAGTTGAGTGTATATATAATATAGGCGTGGGGTCCACGGGTTTCAAGGGGCCATAAACCCCCGAAAGCTTGGGGGTTTTAGGCGTTTAATTAGGGTCAGATGAGCATTTTTTTTAATACTTTATTTGTGGCACCTGCGGGTCACTAATTGGCGTGGGTCAATACGTAGAGTTGCGTAGTGTTGCGTACCACCTACGCTGGCCTACGTTACTATATGCTGAGGGACAGAAAGGGGTACGCAAGATGAACAAAAACAATTCAACATGTTTAATTTTTTTCGCGTACTTTAGGCATAGAAACTTGACGCAGAAAGTACGTCTTTTTACGCAACACTACGCTACATGCCTACGCAACAGTACGCTACCTTACGCCAGATTGACAAAGCAGTAAAAGCTTTCAACACAGTAAGCAACCATAAGCAAACCCGTACGCCAGCCTACGCATAACCTACGCAGGGACTTTTTGCCATTAATACGCAGCCTAATTTCTGCGTAGTCTGTACGCCACACTACGGAACTCTACGCAGTTCCAGTGGCTTAAAGAATAACTACCGGTACAGTTGGATTGTTTTTTTAAATTTAATATAAGGCCAAATTAAAAAAAAAACGTGCCTATAGCGTCCTGTTTTTTCGAAAAATGGG
>JAVYIG010012305.1:0-54539 GCA_035222895.1 Strongylocentrotus droebachiensis | reverse complement strand
GGTGTTGTTTTTTTTTTGTCACAGTAAGAAGACTGTATTAATACTTTGTGTAAAAGGCTGCCACGCCATGATTTAGAATAAGTGATGGGAGGGGTTTCGAACATGACATATATTATGCTTATGTGTATGAATGTGGTTGATAGTGTTGAAGGGTGGGGTGATGGTATGTGTGGTATGTTTTCCGGTTCCGATGTCTGCCTGTACTTGTTTAATTTGCAATCTAACTTGAAAGTGTTTGTTTTTCCTAGAGTTGGAAATGCATCAAGCTTCCCATCTACTGTGAAACTGTCACCACTATGTACATTTCTAAAGGTTCTTTGTTACAGGTATAGATTCATAGTTTCTTGATGTCGGTTGATATAAAATTACTCTCAGTTAATGTCAGAGGACTGAGAGATAGAGTCAAAAGAAAGAAGATTTTTCAGTGGTGCAAAATGTCGGCAAATATGATATTCTTGCAGGAAACCTTTAGCACAGAAGACATTGAATACAGTTGGAAGGGTGATTGGGAAGGCTCAATGTTTTTAGCCACGGGAGTAACCACAGTAGGGGGGGTTATTGTAATGTTTAAACCAGGTATTACTTTTGTGGTGGAAAAAACCTTAATTGACGAAGGGGGAAGATACGTCATCATTAAAGGCAAATGTCAAGGCGAAAAGCTAATATTAGGAAGCGTGTACTTTCCACAAGGAATAAAGAAAACCGCCCAATGTGATTTTCTGTCTGATCTAAATAAAATAATTTGTTCTGTATTTAGTCAAGAATATTCCTTGATAATTGGAGGAGACTTCAATGTTATTATGAATCATAATTTGGATTACATGGGTGCAAGTAATGTTTCGAAAAGCAAATATAGGGGACTCATTATTAGACTTTCTTGATAAGCTTGATTTAATTGATGTGTGGCGTAAGCGTCATCCTAATAAGAAAGAATTCACTTTCAGACAGAAGCAGCCATTAGTTCAGAGTAGATTGGATTATATCTTCATTTCTTCGAAAGTAGACAAGTTGATAAGAAAGTCTGAAATTTTGCCTTCTATTACACCTGACCATGCTGGAGTTAGAATAGAATTTAACAATTTAGTCCATAGTTTTGTTTATGGGAAATCGTATTGGAAGTTTAATAGTAGTCTATGTAATGAAAAAGATTTTGTAGATGGGGTAAAAAAGAAGATTTCTGAATAGAGGAAACTTGGCGGAATCAAATAAACGAGCAAAATTAAATTTTGGGATTTTATGAAAATTAATTAAGAGAAATATATAATGAAATTCTCCCGTGAAAGAGCAAATTCAGAAGAGTCCACATTGAAAAATTGGAAAAAGAAATTAAAGACCTGGAATATCGATTGACGATCAATATTAATTGTCATAAAAATATTCAGGATGAAATTGACATGAACAAAATGGAATTAGAGAAGCTTTTCGACTATTCGCGTCAAGGGTTAAAAGTCCGTTCAAGGACAGAATGGTCTGAAGAAGAAGAAACAAATTCAAAGTTTTTTGAACAATTACTAAAGTCAAATAAAAGGAAAAGTGTGATTAAGGAGATATATAATGAAAATAAGGAAACTGTGAGGATGGTAAAGGGATTTTGAAGATTATCAGGGAGTTTTACGAGAATTTATATGCATGTAAAAATGGGTGAAATTACAGAGGGTATTGAAAATATGTTCTTAAAATGAATTACCCAAATTAAGTAAAGAAAATAAAGATTATTGTGAAGGCAAGATAACACTGGCAGAATGCTATCAGGCAGTAAAGGAAATGAAATGGAACAAATCACCAGGCTAATGACGGCTTCTCGACTGACTTTTATTTCACGTTCTGGCCAATTTTAGGGAAAACAATAGTGGAGGCTTTTAATGAAGGTTTTGAAACAAAAATGTTATCAACTCACAGAGACAGGGGGTAATTACACTAATTGAGAAAGAAGGCAAAGACCCTTTGTACATGAAAAACTATAGGCCAATTACTCTCTTAAATGTAGATTATAAAATATTGTCGAAAGTATTAGCTACAAGGGTAAAGGAGGTATTGGAGGATATTATTCATTACGATCAGGTGGGCTATGTTAAAAAATCGGAATATTGGGGAAGCGGTTCGGTTTATTGATGATACATTCTTTCAGTCCTTGTATCAGCCTGTAGCTTTTTAATTGCCGTAGATTTTGAAAATGCTTTCGATTGCATTTCCCATAAATTTTTATTTAAAGCTTTGGAACAGTTTGGGTTTGGTAAAGTTTTGTGTTCTTGGGTTAAAACCCTCTACACTAATGTTAGCAGTTGCGTGATGAACGGGGGACACTCAACATGATATTTTGGAATTAATAGAGGGGTAAGACAAGGTGACCCCCTATCTCCATATTTATTTGTAATAGTTATCGAATTACTAGCTCGTTATATTAGGAAAGATGAGAGCATTAAAGGGGTAGGATTCGGGAATAAAGAAATAAAGCAAGTTTTGTATGCAGATGATATTACATTGTTTTTAAAAGATATGGATTCAATTAATAAAGTGAAGAAAGTTTTCAAAACTTTGAAAAATTAAGTGGATTGAAGATAAATATGGATAAGACAAATTTTATGTGGTTAGGAGAGGAAAGTGATAGGCCGGGGTTTACCTTTTTTTGGACATAGGGTACAACATATAAAGATCCTAGGGGTATATTTCGCACGTCATTCCAAAATAAAAGATGATTTGAACTATAAGGAAATTTGAGCAAAATCAAAAGACTAATCGGTTGGTGGAAGCAACGAGATTTAACGATGTTTGGCAAAATTAAATTGATGAAGATATATGTATTTTCAAAACTAAATTATGTTTCGGCTCTTATGACAGTCCCACAAAACATTTTTGAAGAAATCGAAAAGATTTCTTTTAATTTTATTTGGGGAGGGAGAGACAGAATAAAACGGAAAATATTATATCAAGATTCCTGCGCTGGGGGACTCAGAGTAACGAATTTTAAGATATTTATCAAGACTCAGAGAATAATGTGGATCAAACGGTTGCTCTATGGAGAAAAGTATTCAGGTTGGAAAGTAACCTTTGACCACTTTTTCAGATCACTGGGGGGTCGAATTATATTTCTTTGTAATTATGATATAAATAAAATGGACCTTGAAGGGTATACCATCTTTTTATAAAGACATGTTGAAGGCATGGCAAGAATTAGATAAATGCAGACACTTTGGAGAAAATAAGAATAATCCGATTATATTTAGCAATAAGTGTATATGTCTCAGCAATAAAACATTTTTTGATGTCGAACTATTTCAGAAAGGTATACTTCAAGCATCAGATATAATTGTCAGAGGTCATTTAAAACCGATCTTACATTTTTTAAATTTGGGTTTTGCAACTAAAAGCTTGCTTAGAATTCAAAAGATCTTTTCAGCAATCAGAAACGAATGGATACAAAGTGATTTTATGGAAGTGGACACTGAAAATTTTGAAATAGAATTGATGATATTTGGACGTTTACAGAAACTATGTGATATAAAATCTAGGCGGTTATATGATTACTTCATTGAAGACCTTCAAAAAGAGTATACATTACATGTTACAGATGGCAACTGTCAATTTGATCTTGGAATGACGGAGTTGAAAGAAACATTCACAAGGATGAAATGTGCAATGCTTTGTAATTAACATAGAGAGTTTCAATACAAACAATTACAAGGGGCTGTATATACGAAAAGAGAGCTCTTTAAATTTGGTTTTGAGTCAGACCATTTTTGTTCCTTTTGTAGACTAGAAGTAAAGACATACCAACATTTATTTTTAGATTGTCTTAAAGTTAAAAGATTATGGCAGGAGGTAATTCAAAAGTTACATTTAATCGAAATTGACATTGATGATTGGAACCCATTTTTATGGGAATATCCGGCAATACTGCTAGAATATTTGTAATAAATTGTATCATATTTTTATTAAAGTATATCATTTTTATTTCTAGAAAAGAAGGAACTTTGCCATCTGTACAGAAAACAGTACATATGCTTAAAAATTACAGAGACGAGGAATACAAAATAGCCTTCAAAAAGGGGAAACTGGGGATGCACTTACAGAAATGGGAACAAATCGATGGATTTTTACTTTAATGGATATGGGTATTATTATTATTATTAGTATTATTAATTCTCTTTCGTGTACAGGTGGACAAACCGGAACAGGTTGCATGCAGTGTGTGTGTCGGCGTGAAGGGGGTATGAGATGGGTGGGCTAGGGGGGGGGGGGGGGGGGTGAAGAGTTTGTGTGGTGTGAGTTGAGGGAACATGTTTCATGCAGTGTGTGTTTGTGTTTGTATGTGTGTTTATGTGTGTGAAAAGGGGGTGTGGTGCGGGTGGGCTAGAGGGGGGGGGTGTGTGTGAGAGTGTTGTGATAGGATGGTAATATGTAACTTTAAACCTTCCTCTACTGTTATTTTGATTATACACTGTTACATGCAAGACTTTTTTTCCCTTTTTTTCCTCTGTTCATTGATTGATGTAACTTATGAAATGTCTTGTATCAAAGATCTTGTTTTATATTGCTTATCTTGATAATTTTCTTGTTATGTGAATTTCTTGTTATGTGAAATTATGAGGAAGGAAATAAAATATCATTAAAAAAAAAAAAAAAATTAAAGGAATAGTTACGACACCGGAAGTAGATTTGTATGGATCCGTCATTTCATGGAGCTCCACATAGTTTCCTCCACAAGCATTAACTGTTTGTAGGGGGAATTGTTTCGGGGCACGATCGTTTGAAACTATGAGTAATGACAGCGTTGTATGTGAATGTCACAACCATCTCTCACATACGCTATGCTTATCCCGATTAGAGATCATTTAAAGAAAAGTTTCATCATCCCATGGTGAAGAATAAAATAATTACATTTTGTGTATACATAGATGGGGCGTTCATGTCGGAACTCAATCTAATGAAATTCTCTTCAATTCTACGTCTTTGATTGTGCTGGGTACCAGTCACGCCGATGAGACTGGGTATTAACCACTGGATTATCCTAACTCATGTATGATTATACAACACATAGAGAGGGGAGAGGGTGAAATGGTGAAATCACCCTCAAACTGAGGGTATATAGTTTACTTTCTACTTGCGGTCCTGTTCACTTCTTATTTTATCATTCATTGCGCATCTTATTTTGAGTTAACTCTTCAGTTATTAAGGAAGTCGGCAGGTAGTGACTCATGTTCGTGCCCACATCAGCTGCGCGGGGCCAGCTGATTATGGATTTACCATGTACAATATCAGAAACTCCAGGCATTGTGCATTGGGAAAATATTTAACAACTGGCCCTGCGAAAAAAGCTGGTCTTCCCCAGTCTACTGCAAACATAATATCGTAACCAAATGGAAAAACAGATATAAGATCAAAAGTCCTTTATTCATTTATCTTGATCATTTACAAAAGTTCATATTAAAACAGTTGTACAAACAATCAAAAGGCTAATGCATGTTTTGATTAAAAAAACAAATACAATGAGAAAACATATTACTATGTACGTGTTTTGTTTTGATGTGTGCGAGTGTGTGTTCGTTTATCTGTGAGCCGAAGGGGGCGGGCTAAATACCGATCTGAAGATTAATACATTTGTAATTATGTATAATTTTAAATCATTTCTAGGAACATCAAGGGGAATAACAATAAAACAGAATTCAAGACAACGAATTGCCATAGTTGTAATAAAAACACTAACATAAGAAAAGGAACAGCCAACGAATGCCTGTCGATAAACAAACGAATTAAAGTTTAGGTAGAAAGCTCTCCTCATTAGCTGATGTTACAATACAAAAATATACAATGATTACATAAAATATACATAATGCAATACTCGATTTCACGAGATCGTAAATGCGTATTAAGTATAAATGGCGCAGATTGCATGAGTGTGCAACTACAACCACATTAAAATTGATTTGTAAGAAACTTGCTTTGTTAACAGACTTTCACACAAATTAAAACATTTAAACGATGTATTTAAATTTTCATTAACGACAAAAGCAAGCCAAGCATTCATAAAGAAGTTTAATCTAATGAATAAATCGAAAAGGCAAGCTCCCATTTCACCATAGAAAATGAATATGAAATAACCACCTCTTAACTAGTACTAGTTTTACATTTAATTGTATTTATTGTTGACCTGCTGACCTTTTTATGAGAATTCATAAGCAGGTGATTAAGCTATTGATTAATACTATTTATATAAATACCTCAACAAGTATGCAAACGATTTATTGCCTCTTTCCGTAGAATATGTTTTGCGAACTGAAAAGAAACAATCAAACGTCATTAACATTTTTGTTTGTGGCTTTTCATATGTTACATTACGGTATGAACTATGATATGGAAAATAGAAACGGGGGAAAAATGCCGCTAAACGGCTGCAGGAGCGTTTGCGATTCATTTAATGAGGCAATGAAACCGGAATACCGTCAGGGACCCGTTTCACAAAACTTGTCATCAGTGGAAAATGACAGTATTTGTTATAAGCTACTAAAATCCTTGCTTCTGATTAGTTAACAGCAGATTTGTCACTGATTTCTGTCATTAGTCATAGGAAAAAGGCTTTGTGAAACGGGTCCACGGTGTATTTTCTTGTGATATGTATGCCCTTGTGATATTGCAGTTTTCCGGGGGAAAATTACAAAGAGGTGCAGCTTTGCAAATTGGATAAATACCCCAAAATCAATAGAATTGAAGAATTGTATCAACACATAAAGTATCCTTTAAAGAAAGCAAGTACCTTTAAATATTGATTCACCCCCCCCCCCCCCCCTCCCCCTCAACGCGCGTCCGGGTAATCGGTTTACAATTACGCGTGGTATTCGAGATTCAGCTCGAGCCAACCAGAATGATTATTGCTGTTCACGGAGGTAGAGGACGGTTCAAATTTAAATCCGTATTTCCAGAGAAACTGTAAGTATTATATCATTTTGTATTCTTAGCTGGTTGATCATTTCTAACCGACGTAATTATGATGATATAATTCAATGGCTAGTGAGGACATTGTTTAATAACATCAGAGAAAAGAATGACTCTAGATCTTCAAATGCCCTTCATTTGTTAACGTTTCATTTTGATGAGAAATAGTTGTTAGGCTTTAATGTAATATGTTTGTGTTATCTGTTAAGAGAAAGGAAACTTAAAAAAAAAGGGGGGGGTGGGCGTTGGAGGATGTCCAACATTGCCTCAGACAAGCTGTGTTCGTGCACAAACCGAATGAAAGGACAAATGTAATGTTCTTACTCCCGTAACAGGTACCAACATGAATGTCCTCATCGTCATTGGGCTACTTTTCGGCCTTTTTACTACTGGTAAGTGAATTTCGATACTTTATACATACAAAATATCCGACAAATAATAATAATAATAATAATAATAATACTCAGTTTGTATATAGCGCTTATTAAAGACCATACCAAGAGCATACTTTATTTTTAACCCCCTCATGTTTTTCTTCCATTTTCTTCCCTGTTACCAACACATACGAAAACAATGGTAATAGCAATAGAACTAATGAATAAATAAGAAATAAATAAACATATAAATCAAAGGATGAATGAACGCATGGATAATTGTTACATTTAATTTTCTTGTATTATAACATACTGATAACAATTATAATTCGAATGGCAATGATGATGTTGATAATGATGTTGTTCATGACGATGTTAATACTAATGACAATACTAGTATTAATGATAACGATAATAATAATAACACTCCTAACACTTCTACTACAAATCTCATTTGCTAATCATATACAAACGTAATGATCACCTTTGAAAAAACAACATTATTCGGCTAGAGCCCTTCTGCTCCGTCAAGGGGCTGTGACATGCAAGGAATCTAGTACGTGTCACAGTACTTCAGTTACTCCAGCGTAGGCATATTGCCACTGGACCACATGACTCGTTAGCTGTCTGCAATAAAGGCCGCTACTGCAAATAAAATTAAAAAGCTCTTAAGGGGCTTTCTCACTGAGCGGCGAATGCTTTAATACCCACGTTACGAATTTGGATTTGCCATTTTTTGTGACGATGACTATTGGCGACGTTTAGCAAATGTTAGCGACAGTTTTTGCGTGAATTAGCAACTATTTGCCAATCCTTTGCCACTATTTGTGAACGTTTTGGACCTTTTGCTAACTCCTGGTACTCGATGGGTCGATTTTATAAAGGAACCATATGGTAACGTGGTCGCTAGCATTGGCGAATAAAAAAAGAAGTGGCGAAAACAAGGAGCGACACCGTCTTACAACCGTTTGCAAAGGCTTACGACTGCTTTGCAAAGGCTTACGACTGTTTTGCAAACGCTTGTAACTGTTTTTGCGGAAAAAATAAACTTCGCAATTTTTGTTGAACATGTTCAATACTTTTTTTCGACAATGAAAACTGTTTGCGAACTTTCTTGCAACCTTTTGCAACCTTTTAAGTACCCTGGCGAAATTCCAAATTTGCTACGTTCGCAAGCATTCGCCGCTCAGTGAGATACCCCCTTTCGGCCTTCTTGGGGAGAGCCGACGATGTGTCATGATCTAATGGTTAACATGATTACATGCATGTGCATTTATCAGTGTCATGTCTGTTAGTCAATGCACACTGTCTTCGTGTTTCCCTTCCCTATATGGCCTATTCTACATATCTTCCACACTCTCCCTCTCTCTCTCTCGCGCTCTCTTTCCCCTCCCCCCTCTGTCACGCACACACACTTTCTTCTATACCCAGTCTCTTCGCTTTGTCTACACATACATGTTAATAAAAATAAAATCGTCGTGCTTTGAAAAACATAATGAACTAACATTGTAATTGTAGTTGAACGGGTTTATTGATTGAAGACAAAATATACATTTTTAATGACACCCAAAGACTGACATCAATTGAATTTACCAAAGATCACACGTCACATTTAAAAAACAAATATTAATATTGGTTAGGCAAATGAAAAGAAACGACCAGATCAAATTTGAAAAAGGAAAAAAGTGAGAAAAAAATATGTTTAGATTATGATTTTTGAACAATAGTGAGAGACATTAAAGGGATAGTTGAGTTCTGTTGCAGAGGGCGCTACACAAAATGATTTTTGTGTAGGCTGTATAATTATCTGGCCCTGTTGTCACAGTTCCATGTCAGTAGTTTTTCTGCTGCCATGGATCTCCCCCGGAGGTTCCCCTGGTAATATGGTGGCATTTTCGACTCCAAAACAATTCTGGTGATGTAAAATTACCATTTCATGAATTAGCCCTTTAAAGAAAAAGATGTTGTATTGCCCTTTGCGACCACTGTTCATTGTAATTCATGAAATGTTTTGTATCGTACGTAGATCTTTGTATTACATACTGTGATAATTCTTTTGTAATGTGAATTTTATGAGGAAGGAAATTTCCAGAACAGGTTGCATGCAGTGTGTGTGCGTGTGTTTGTATGTGTGTTTATGTGTGTGAAAGGGGGTGTGGTGCGGGTGGGCTAGAGGGGGGGGGGGGGGGGGGGGGTGTCATGGGTTTGTTGGTGTGAGAGTGTGTGCCAGGATGGTAATATGTAACTTTAAACCTTCCTCTACTGTTATTTTGATTATAAACTGTTACATGCAAGATTTTTGTTTTCTTTTTCTCTATGTTCATTGATTGATGTAACTAAAATAAAATATCATTTAAAACAAAAATAATGAAAAAATTGAGTGTCAAATTTGAAAGAACATTATATTTAAATGACAAAATCATCTTTCTTTGATCAAAATCGGTCCAGAGAGGGCTGAAATATAACGATTTCTAATACTTGTGTACCACCACAAATATTAGATATTTTGAAAAAATTGAAAAAAACGTTGAAAAACGAAATAACGCCTTTTACGTCGTATTTCAGCCAATGCCTGTTTTTTTTTTTTTGTGGCATTTTCTTGTTGTTTATACAACGCAAAACCAGCCGGCCCATGTATTGTTATTTTAAATGAAATAATTAATTAACGGTCACCATGTTTTTTGGAAAGTGGAGCTGAATTGGTATGCTCGTATTGGCTAAAATTCACACATTTTGGGGTCTAAAAGTACCTTCATAGCAATTGTAGGTTCTAAAAGGGCACTAGAAATGTCATAAATAAGAATAAGAGCAATAGCCATGCACTTTGAATGCATTTGCGGTCTGAAAACAGAACTCAACTATCCCTTTAGTTAGAATACAAACATTGTGCGAGATAGTAAATAAAATAATCAAAATATCAATAGATTTCCAATGATTGAGTTATATATTCACCCAACGTTTAATATAAATAAAATAGAAAACACATAACCCTTGAATGTTTATGCATGAATATAAAAAACGCAGAACTAGAAATCGGATGTGTTTTGACAAAGTGCATTAATAATAAATGGGAATATGTGTATAACTTCCTGAAATAAAAGTATTAATGAAAAGTTATGTCATGTTTTACAGAGGTTTAATTGTAATAAGTTAGCTCTTAATACCACCAAATATAGCGTAAGCAAAATACAATTACAGAAAATTGATATTAGTATGACTAATGTAATTATAGAACGTGTCCAATCTCCAAATTTCTTAGGAGTTATTTATCGATCAACATTTATCATGAATTGCACATATATTTACTGTATCTAAAGGGAAATATCACGGAATATAGTTGTGTCATTGGCAAACTGCGCCACTTCTCGCCTTGTCTTTACTTCTCTTCTCTTGTGTTTAAAGTTCAATGTATACTGTATTATGTATCCTACGTGAAATTATGTTCTCCATTTAAAATATGTTTTCAATGTACTTTTTTCTAAAATTGACTTGAATGAATTAAATTAAATTGAAAAATTAAATCGAATAATAGTTATCGCCATTCTGTTAAGTTTGAAGAAAAAACAACGGTTACAGACCTTTAGTTAAATACTTATCATAGCCTTCCTTTGTCATACCCCCTTCCCATCTTAATTATATTATTTTGTCTTTTCTTTCTTCAACATTCGATAGCAAAGTGTATAACCTGTCTCCAATGCAATGAGTTCTATTATTTCAACTCATCTTCTGGTGACAACGCATATCAATCCTGCTCCGGAAACCTTCGTGAGATGATATGCCCTCAGGGTATCCCAACTTGTATGACGATGACGGGTCACGATATGCATGAACTTTCCTCTGGTAAGTGTCTACACCCCAGAAAGTAATACACTTACTGGAAATATGGTGGTATAAATCTAAACAGTGGTTTACAGCAACATCCCGTCAAGGAAACTTTGGCCGTTTTATCATAATTTCTCATCAAAATAAAAATAAAACACCTTTTTCATTTAATAACAGGCTTCAGTAGGGCTAGGGTGCATATACCCTCTTTAGAATGGCAAGCAAAGAGAACAATATAAAGGGGAAGCAAAGGAAAGGATAACCAGAATAATGACATCCAACACTCGTCTTCATTCACCGCTACACCAAAAAGTACATGCCTATGTACTTTATTATCATATCTTACTTTGTTTTGTATATATTTTTCTGTGTTGTATTGCAAATATGTTATGCTCTCATACCCCTGAAGGGGGTCGATAGAGTCAAATAAAATATTATCTTATCTTATCTTATCTTATCTAGAGCTCGGGGTTATAGATATCTTAATGCTATTATTATGATTATTAACATTATTGTTAATTTGCTTTTAAAACCATTACTATTATCATTACCATCAACAACGAGATCAGTACTATTATGGCTCTGTTCATCCCAAAAACTTTAGGATCACTTCATAGCCACATACGTAAACGACGTGCTTGTGCCTCTGAAGACATCGAGTCCTCGATTTCTTTGGGAGACCACTGCGTAGAGCAGTCCGTAGTCGACGCTTACGTTTCCGCCTTACTGAAGTCATCTACATATAATCCTTTAAAGATAGTTGGCATCACAAACGCAAGCATCTGTGTCTGCGATAGCACCGACAAGTGCACCCCACCTTCACCAACAGTTGGTTTCCCGTCAACAGGTGCAGAGAGTGGGACAGGCACTGGAAAAAGTGAGGGCATTACGTTGTAGTTGGAACGATTTCAAGCTAGTCTAATGGCACAACTTCCGTTAAGTATTAGTCCACACTTGATATTAGGGACTTTTAGATTGAGTGGACGAGAACACGACGAACGCCGACTGATCATGCGTGTCAACGTACTCAACTGCCCATGTTGACTACAATTAGAAATCTTTTAGATTGCACTCGACGATATACATGCATGCGGGAAGTAACACTATGAACATGACGGACAAAGAACGAGGACAAAATATACAGTTTCTCATTCTACCCTCAACAATTGCTGTGGTACGTAGACAAAAGAACATCCCTTCACTGCTATTATGTACAAATGTGTAGAACAGGTGAATATGCATGTGACACCTGTTCTACACATTTTTACATAATAGCGGGGAAGGGATGTTCCTTTGTCTACCTGAGGAACTGTATATTTTATGCGTACGCGGCATACTAGTACCGTACTACTAGATTTAGGAAAATCAAGCGGTTGACGCATTCTCGATCGCCGACTGAGACGACGTGACGCATGCGCAGTGCCTTAAAATGGCGTCACACGTTGCAGTCAAAGCTGTCGACGTGCAAATCTAAAAGTCCCTATTAACTATAGAGGTTGGCACTTAAGGCTTGTTCATATATGATGCGGTAAACCGCTTAGGATTTTTGTTCAAGTGTACATGAATGGCAACTGCGCACAACAAAGGACTTGCGCGTATTCATTGACATCTGTGTTATAAGAAACAGAATGTGAAGCGTAGGTATTACAATTTGCGTCATCATAAAGAAAAAAAAACCTTCGCGGTTTTTCCTCGCCATGTCTAAACCAGCCTTTAAAATCATAGTCTCACCGCATGAATGCAAAGTTCAAATTACAGTGACTACTTTTAGGACTTTCTGTTTAAATACTATTCGCCACAGTAAATTTTGAAAGTACGAGTAGCTACTGAAACAAAAGAAACTTGAATGTGTTAACGCTTAAGGAGGGGGGGGGAACTCTTGTAGAAAACAAATTTCCCCATTACCGTTTGTCGTTATTGTTGTAAGATTTAATAACATATCAAGCCGTTGACAAATTTCAAATTTGATAGCTTTCACAACAATACATTTCATGCCACTAATCATTTCTTCTTCTTCCATTCAAAATATTCAACAGGAGATTTGCGAACCTGCATCACGTGCAAGGAGATAACTTCAGATGGTAACATTATAGATCCTGGTGACACCGAACTTGTCTCGTGTTCGGACAACCCTGGTGAGATGATATGCCCTGAAGGTATCTCAACGTGTATGACGAGTGTGGTCAATATCGCCTATATGCTTGGGACGGGTGAGTGCCAAAGCTCCCATCACTTTACGCACGAGGCGTTATTTATCGACATAAGACTCCGCCAGCGGATTGTGAGGTCTCCGACGAGGCATGTGATGGATAATTGGAAGAAAAAAAATGCACAAATTACGTTGCATGAATGGTTTATTATTTAATTATATTTACGAGAATAATTAGCGCAAGTTGAAATGCGCTGAAATTGTGCAACAGGCATTTAGTAAACAGATTTTTACCTCGAGTGATCACGTGCAGACTCTTCTCACTTGCATGAACATTTGGTATTTGGAATTTGAGTCCGTCCGTAATCCATTGTATTCCTTTGTTTTCAAGATTCAGGTTTCCTAAATAAACGTCAATTCTCAACATTTTGTTCCTTGAATGAAGCTAATCAACCTCTTTATAAGGAAATATCAAAAGGTTTTTATTTATTCGGGCATTCATACAAACAAGCTCCTCTTTTGGCAGTTTTTGTCGCTTCCGTTTTTACCAAACAACTGTCATGAAATCTCCCTTTTCCCCTTCCGTCAATGGTGTTAATTCTTTTGTTTTGTAATCATCCTTTTCCGTATTAACCGAAAAGGGCAAACCGTTACGTTGACTGACAAGCGACGTGCTTGTGCCCCCAAAGACGTTGTCGCCTCCACTTCTACAGGACACCACTGCGTAGACAGATCTGTGGTTGGTGCCTACTTTTCCGACAACAATCCGGCTGAGTTGTACCCAGCTACAGAGGAAATGATGTTCGATCGCCTCTTAAACGCAACCTTCTGCGTCTGTGACAGTGCAGACAAGTGCACCCCTCCTTCTCAAGCGAGTGGTGCAAAGGCCTGGGCTAACACTGGAGGAGCTGATAGCCACACAAAGCCCACGAATAGCGCAGTGAAGCTCGAATCTTCTCTCGGTCTTTTCATTGCCTCGCTCATTTATGCTTTTTGCTGTGGGTTTAGGGATATGCGATAGAGGGCGTTTCTTTGTTGTCCCAATTGCTAGTTTAAAGGGATAGTTACGACACCGGAAGTAAATTTTGTATGGAACCGTCATTTCATGGAGCTTTACATAGTTTCCTCCCACCAGCATAAATTGTTTGTGGGGGGGGGGGGGGGGGATTATTCGGGGCTCGATCGTTTGACACTATGAGTGATGACAGCGTGTACGCGCATGTCACAACCATCTCTCCCATACGCTATGCTTATCCCGATTAGAGATCATTTAAAGAAAAGATTCATCATCCCATATCGGAAAATGAAAAAAATTACATGTTTTGTATACAAAGATGGGGTGTTCATGTCGGAACTCAATTGAATTTAATTCTCTTCAAGTCAACGTCTTTGATTGTCCTGGTGCCGGTCACGCCGGTGAAACATAGAGAGGGTAGAGGGTGAAAAAGGGAATATACCCTCAAATCGAGAGTATAGATTAGTATACCATACGTGCGGGAATGTATACTTATGTATTTTAATATTCATTACGCATCTTATTCTGAGTTTGACTCTTCAGTTATTAAGGTCTAGCACAGTCCACTGCAAATCAAATATTTTAAAACCAAATGACAAATAGATATAAGATCAAAAGTCCTTTATTTTGTTATCTTGATCATTTACAAAAGTTCATTTAAAGAGGTTGTACAAACAATCAAAAGGCTAATGCATGTTTTGATTAAAAAACAAATACAATGATAAAACATTATATTACTATGTACCTGTTTTGTTTTGATATGTGCGAGTGTGTGTTCGTTTATGTGTAAGCCGAAGGGGGCGGGCTAAATACCGATCTCAAGACTAATCGATTTTTAATGATGTATAATTTAAAATCATTTCCAGGAACGTAAAGGAGGATAACAATAAAACAGATTTCAAGACAACGAATTACCATACTTGTAATAAAAACACTAACATAAGAAAAGGAACAGCCAACGAATGCCTGTCGATAAGCAAACGAATTCAACTTCAAGTAGAAAGCTCTCCTCATTAGCTGATGGTATAATACCAAAATATACAATGACTACATAAAATATATATAATGCAATATTCGATTTCATGAGATCGTAAATGGCGCAAATCGCAAGAGTGTGCCATTACAACCACATTAAAATTGATTTGTAAGAAACTTGCTTTGTTAACAGACTTTCACACAAATTAACAAAATATAACCAGTACATCATTAGCAACGGGTAGTTATTACGAGATGTATTTACATTTTCATAAACGAGAAAAGCAAGCCAAGCATTCATTGTCTTAACAGGATGCTTTTTAATTCGTATGAAGAAGTACAATAGTGTAGTATGAATAAATCGACAAGGCAAGCTCCCATTTCACAATAGAAAACGAAAATATAATATAATACAGCCACCTTTTAATTTGTACTAGTTTTACAGGAATAACAAACGCTATGTGCAAAACGAATGCGATTTCCGGACGATTATAAGGAAAACCAGGATAAGAATATTAATGGGGCAGAATGTGAACGAAAACAAGGCAATGACGAAGGTTCGAGCGCATCACAAGCGCAACTTTCTGCGTCTGTGACAGTGGCGACAGGTGCACCCCACCTTCCCCCGCCGGTGATTCCCCTTCACCGGGTGCAGATAGCGAGCCAGACTCGGAATAGCCTTTTGACAAGGCCTCGTGACTCTAAGCGGCTGAGATGAGTCTAGATACCCGGAGTGAACGCGCGACCGAGTGACGGAACGTCACGAGGCCTTTTGGAAAGTGGGTTTCACTGCTGCGCATGAATTATTCATAGATACATATTAACATGCCAATACGCCTACTTTGGATTTATTGACCAATCAGAACGGCGATCTCGTACGTAATAGTTCATAGCATGTAGGTCCATGTTCGCACTACGTAGAGTTTACTGTGTGTGTGTGTGTGTGTGTGTGTGTGTGATGGATACTATTATGCTGACGTCGTGCGAGGATACGTTCGCTGATTGAACGCTCCATTTTCTGGAGCGAATTCTAGTCGGAAACAAGGGTTAACATAAGAAATCCAAATCCGATTGATAAAGGCCACTAGGATGGGCTCCTCGCTCTCGCGTTCACTTGGGTTTTCGCGATTAGTCTCGTTTTAGTCGCTCGGCGTCTATCAGACAAGTGGCCTTGTTTAAAGGCTAGACTCGGAAGAAACTCGAACATCTCTTGGAGCATCAGGTAATAAATTTGACAGAGTAGTCGTTGCAATTTTGAAACCACTGCAAACCCGACCAATGCATCAACAACACTGACGAGACCGACCCAAAGAAATTAATACTCCGAGCAAGATGTTATGTTCCGAAAAATGGCAAATAATTGGTCAGTTTGAAATTAAAGGGATAATTGAGTTCTGTTGCAGAGGGCGCTACACAAAATAATTTGTATGTGAGGTAATGAAAAACTGAGTGTCAAATTTGAAAGAACATACAAATAAAATGACAATATCATCTTTGTTTGATCAAAATCGGTTCAGAAACGGTTGAAATATCCATAAATATATCCATTTCTAATACTTGTGTACCACCACAAATATTAGATAATTTGAAAAAGCCGTTGTAAAACGAAATAGCACCTTTTACGTCGTATTTCAATTACGCACAACCAGCCGGCCCATGTATTGTTATTTTTAATTAAATAATGAATTAACGGTCACCGTATTTTGTTAAAAGTGGATCTGAATTTGTATGATCGTGTTGGCTAAATTTAACACATTTTGGGGTCTACAATTACCTTCATAGCAATTTTAGGTTCTAAAAGGGCACTAGAAATGTCATAGAGAAAAATAAGAGCAAAACACATGCACTTTGAAGGCATTTGCGGTCTGAAAACAGAACTCAAGTATCCCTTTAACGTGGAGATATGACGGCGATATCAATTACTTTTTGTTAGTAAATGAATTCCACATCTTGATATTTCTAAAGGACTGGTAAAAATGTTCAATACCGCAAATGATTATAAAAAAATAGCTTAATAATAATAAATAATAATAGCTTACATTTATAAGAAAGCGTTTACTTTAATATGAAACAGCAAAATCGTTCTGTTTTAAACCAATCGTGCTTGTTAATGGTGATAGATGTTTTTAATTGCTTCCGAGCACTCACTATGGCCCGAATTCACAAAGCAAGGTTTAGCTCAGACCAAGGTTTAAGTTTAAACCTCCTTTTGTTTCGCCAAACCTCCTTTTGTTATTTACAAACCAGGTTTATAAATAACAAAAGGAGGTTTGGCGAAACAAAAGGAGGTTTAAACTTAAACCTTGGTCTGAGCTAAACCTTGCTTTGTGAATTCGGGCCAATCGGTTTACTTCTAAAAACTTTTTCCCCCGCTGAACAGGAAATTTTAGAACTTGTCTCATGTGCAAGGAGGTAATTTCAAACGACATTGATCTTGATGGCATCGAACAAGAATCTTGCTCTGACAACCCTGATGAGATGACATGCCCTGATGGTATCTCAGCTTGTATGACAGGGGTCATAGACGTTGCCTATAGACTTCAATCTGGTAAGTATCTACACCTCAAAAAGTAATTAACTTATTGGAATTATGGTGGTTAATATTTGTTTATGTCGTTTACCCCTTGGGGGGGGGGGGGGGGCATGAAGAAAATCCGCATCACCACCACTCTTAAATGTTACACTAGTCCAGCCTCTGTACCGTTTTCGTTTGGCGCACCCAATCGAATCAGCTGATAAAATAACACACCCTCAACGTTGAAAGTAGACCTAGCCATTCCTCTAAAAATGTGGACGGAAATTTGGGGATTGCGCGATCAGTGGAGAGACCGCGCTGTGTGTGGGGGATAAAAAGAACGAACGGACTGAATCTGGACTAATGTTACACAGGCCGTGGGAACGTTTTTCAAATTGTGGGGGGGGGGGGGGGGGGGCTAAAGTATTAACAAATAGGTAGAGCAAAGCAAAGCAAAGTGGAGCGTAAATTGGTGTGGGGTCCAGAGGCGGTGTCAAGGGGCGAAGCTTCATAAAGGTCAGGGGTTTTAGGCATGTAATTACGGTCAGATGAGCATATTTCTATACCTTATTTGTGACACTGGCATGCAGGTCACTTATTGGAGTGGGGTCCAAGGGCGGAGCCCCCAGAAGCTCAGGGGTTTTATGCATTAAATTGCGATAATATGAGCATCCATGGGGTCTAGGGGCAGCTCAGGGGAAAATCATGCAATTTCAACAACGTTTGTAAATCACTGGTATCGAATTAGAAATAAACCACGCTTGAATTTCATTTGGGGGGAACTTCCCCCAAAGCCCCCTCCCCCCATCAGTACGAAAGTGTGAGTGAGCATAGTGAATGAGAGGGATGAAGGTGACGGAAGTGACTCCTCCTTACAATTGTATTAAAAGATCACATTCTTTAGCAAAACTATATTATAACAACAAGCAATATACTTTTTTTCGCACTTCAATTTTCTCGGTATTTACTTGTAAATTTTGAAGGATATTATGCGAGGGAGCGTAGCTAACGAGTGAGAAGATTTTTGCGTTGTTCTTTGTCTAAACGCTGCACTCTTGGGCCCTCCAGAGCCTAAACGTGTGTTGCAGTCTTTAGTCAGTATTTGCTTTACAATTTTTGTTTGCACTTTTTGAAAATTTGAGGGGGGGGGGGGGACGTGTCCCCCCCGTCCCTCCGGGATCGCCGCCCCTGGACGCTACACCATAATAACAATATAAATATTGGTTGTATATATATAATTATAGATATATGTATAATACATTTTTTTTTAATCATAGAGCTTGGGGCTACTGTTTTGATCATTTTTGCATTATTTTTAGTTTTGTAATTAGAAATATTGTTATTATCATCATCATCACCTTCATCAGTTTTCTTATTGTTATTTCATAAAAACAAATAGGACAAAATGTGACCATCAGAGATGAGAAACGTGCCTGTGCCCCTGTGGAGATCGTCTCCTCGATTCCGTCGGGAGACCACTGCGTAGAGCAGTCCGTGGTGGACGCCTACTTTTCCGACAATGATCAAGCTGCGTTGTACGGTGATACAAAAGATATGGTGTTCGAGCGCATCGTTAACGCAACCTTCTGCGTCTGCGATAGCGCCGACAAGTGCAACCCACCTTCACCCACAGTTGATTCCCCGTCAACAGGCGCAGAAGGCGGGACAGGAACTGGAGAAGGTGAGGTCTCTTATGAAGCATTACGATGTAGTTGGAACTATAGAAGTTGGCACATAACATGTTAAAGGGATAGTTGAGTTCTGTTTTCAGACCGCAAATGCCTTCAAAGTGCATGGTTATTGCTCTTATTCTTATCTATGACATTCATAGTGCCTTTTTAGAACTTAAAATTGCTATGAAGGTAATTTTAGACCCCAACATGTGTGAAATTTAACCAATACGATCATACCAATTCAGCTCCACTTTAAAAAAAACACGGTGACCGTTAATTAATTATTTAATTAAAAATAACAATACATGACCCGGCTAATTGTGGGCGTTCTTTCAAATTTGACACTCAGTTTTTCATTATCTCACAAAACAATTAATCTGTGTAGCGCCCTCTGCAACAGAACTCAACTATCCCTTTAAGGGTTGTTCATATATGATCCGGTAAACCGCTTAGGATTTTGTTTAAGCGTACACGAATGGCAACTGCGCACAACAAAGGACTTCACCGAGATCTGTAAATGAGACGGCCATCGCAGCCATCAGACGCTGGAAGAACTTAATTTAACTTAATTTAATTTAGGAACTTTAAATTAATCTTCATCTAAGGAGACACGAACGAACGTACCAATAGCTTTGCTTTAAACGAAAATGTAAAGCGTATGTATTACAATTTACGTCATCATAAAGAAAAAAGAACCTTCGCGCTTCTTCCTCGCCATGTCTGAACAAGCCTTTAAAATCATAGTCTCACCACATGAACGACAAGTTCAAATTACAGTTACTACTTGTAAGTCTTTCTGTTTAAATACTATTCGCCACAGTAAATTTTGAAAAAACGAGTAGCTACTAATATATTAAAGAAACTTGAATATGTAAACGCTTAAGGCGGGGGTGGGGTAGCTCATGTATAAAGACAAATTTCCCCATTATCGTTGGTCGTTATTGTTGTAAGATTTAATAAAATATCAAGGCGTTGACAGATTTCGAACCTAATAGCTTTCACAACAATATATTTCATGTCACTAAATCATTTCTTCTTCTTCCATTGAAAATTTTCAACAGGAGATTTGAGAACCTGCATCACGTGCAAGGAGATAACTTCAGATGGTAACATCAAAGATCCCGGTGACACACAACTTGTCTCATGTTCGTACAACCCTGGTGAGATGATATGCCCCGAAGGTATCTCAACGTGTATGACGGGCGTGGGCAACATCGCCTATATGCTTGGGACAGGTGAGTGCCATAGCTCCATCCCATTGCGCACGAGGCGTTATTTATCGATGTAAGACTCCGTCAGCGGATTGTGAGGTCTCCGCCGAGGCATTTGATGGCTGTTTTTTGAAAAATAAACAACGCAAAAATTAAGTTTCATTAATGGTTAAAGAGTTGATTATATTCACAAGAATAATAAGCGCTAGTTTAAATGCTTTCAAATTGTACAACAGGCATTTAGTAAACCGATTTTTACCTTGAGTGATCACGTGCAAACTCTTCCAACTTGCATGTTTATTTGGCATTTGGAATTTGAGTCCGTCCGTAATCCATTTTATTCCTTTGTTTTTAAGATTTAGGTTTCCTAAATAAACGTTAATTTTCAACATTCATTTTCCTTAAATTAAGCAAATAAACCTCTTTATAAGGAAATTTCAAAAGGGTTTTTATTTATTCGGGCATTTATACAAACAAGCTCCTCTTTTGGCAGTTTTTGTCGCTTCCGTTTTTACCATACAACTGTCATGAAATCTCCCTTTTCCCCTTCCGTCAATGGTGTTAATTCTTTTGTTTTGTAATCATATTTTTCCGTATTAACCGAATAGGGCAAATCGTTACGTTGACGGACAAACGACGTGCTTGTGCACCCAAAGACGTTGTCGCCTCCACTTCTGCAGGAGACCACTGCGTAGACCGATCCGTGGTTGGCGCTTACTTTTCCGACAACGATCCGGCTGAGTTGTACCCAGATACAGAAGAAATGATGTTCGATCGCCTCTTAAACGCAACCTTCTGCGTCTGTGACAGCGCCGACAAGTGTACCCCTCCTTCTCAAGCGAGTGGTGCAAAAGCCTGGGCTAACACTGGAGGGGATGATAGCCACACAAAGCCCACGAATAGCGCAGTAAACCTCGAATCTACTCTCGGTCTTTTCATTGCCTCGCTTATTTATGCCTTATTCTGTGGGTTAAGGGATATGCGATAGAGGGTGTCTCTTGGTTGTCCCAATAGCTAGTTTAAAGGGATAGTTACGACACTGGAATTAAATTTTGTATGGATCCGTCATTTCATAGAGCTCCAAATAGTTCCCTCCCACCAACAGAAATGGTCCGTGTGGGGAATCGTACGGGGCTAAATCATTTGACATATGAGTGACGGCCGCGTCTATGCGAGTGTCACAACCATCTCTCCCATACGCTATGGTTATCATAATTAGAGATCCTTTAAAGAAAAGTCACATCATCCCATGGTGGAGAATTAATAAAACAAAATTATATATAGATTGGGTGTTCATGTCGGAACTCAATCGAATTGAATGTTATTCAAGTGAACGTTTGTGGTTGTTCTGGTGCCGGTCACGCCGGTGAGGTATTAATCTCTAGATTATCCTACGTCATGTATGATTGTACAAAAATAGAGAGGGGAGAGGGTGAAATGGTGAAATCACCCTCAAACTGAGGGTATATAATTTACTTTCTACTTGCGGTCCTGTTCACTTCTTTATTTTATCATTCATTGCGCATCTTATTTTGAGTTGACTCTTCAGTTATTAAGGACGTTCGGCAGGAGTGACTAATTATCGTGCGCATATCAGCTGCGCGGGGCCAGCTAATAATGTACATGTACATTATCAGGAACTGCAGGCATTGTGCATTAGGAAAATATTTAACCAACTGGCCCTGCGAAAAGAGCTGGTCTACCACATTCCACTGCAAAAATAATATCACAACCAAATGACAAATGGATATAAGATCGAAAGTCCTTTATTTGTTATCTTGATTATTTACAAACGTTCATTTAAAACAGTTGTACAAACATTCAAAAGGCTAATGTACGTTTTGATTAAAAAACAAATACAATGAGAAAACATTATATACTATGTACGTGTTTTGTTTTCATGTGTGCGAGTGTGCGTTCGTTTATGTGTTTGCGAAGGGGGCGAGGTAAATACCGATCTGAAGACTAATAGATTTGTAATTATGTTTAATTTTACATAATTTCCAGGAAAATAAAGTAGGATAACAATAACAAAGAATTCAAGACAACGAATTACCATAGTTATAATAAATACACTAATAGAAGATAAGGAACAGCCAACGAATGCCTGTCGATAAACAAACGATTTAAAGTTTAGGTAGAAAGCTCCCCTCATTAGCTGATGGTATAATACATAAATATACAGTAAACATGATTACAAAAGATATGTATAATTCAATATTCAATTTACATGAGATCGTAAATGCATATTAAGTATACATTGCGCAGATTGCAAGAGTGTGCTACTGCAACCACATTAAAATTGATTTGCAAGAAACTTGCTTTGTTAACAGACTTTCACACAAATTAAAAAATTGAAACAGTACATCATTAGCAACGGGTAGTCAAACGATGTATTAACATTTTCATAAACGAGAAAAGCAAGCCAAGCAATCATTGTCTTTAATAAAAAAGATGCTTTAACTTATTATAAAGAAGAACAATGTAAAGCAAATCGAAAAAGTACGCTCTCATTTCACCGTAGAAAATAAAAATGAAATACAACCACCTTTTACTTTGTACTATTTTTTATATTTTACTGTATTTATTGTTGACCTGGTGACCTCTTTATGAGAATTCATAAACAGGTGATCAAGCTATTAATTAAACGATTTATTGCCTCCTTCCGTAGAATATGTTTTGCGAACTGAAAAGTAACAATATTACATCATTGACAGTTCTTGTTGTTTAAATGTATTACAAAGTTTTGGTATGCGGTCATGAATTTGGTTCAAAAAAACATTTTGGAAACGTTTGTAATTCTACAATATAGTCTCTCGTTGTTCTGCTCCCTTTCAAGGTCAAGATATTATTTTAGCTATCAAACAATGTTTTTTTGACTGAAATCGACCGATTGGCTATTTCCGTTCGGAAGTTATATATCAATACTACATATTCTGAGATTTTGATGGTCGCAGCTACCAGTGTATGGCCGTATGCACTATTTGAAAATTATCGAAATTTACCGGGAGCACTCGAAGGCAGAAGTGTTTTAGGGGCTACATTTTATATTGCTTCTAATACATCCATAGGGGCATCCAAATATTTCAAAATTGTAAAGAATCACTATCCAGCCAATTTTCTAAATTTACCAAAACTTTGTTTTACCTTTAATGCCAGGCGCTTTTCATATGTTAGATTGTATACAAATATACAAATGATGCACAGGTTTGATTGCGTCGGTAGGAATTGTGTGCACAAGGTACCTTTGAATGGTTTTAGACCAAATTCAAAGGTACCGTGTGCATACAATTCCACCGACCCACGAAATAAACCTGTGCATCATTTTTGTTTTAATGGGGCCCCCATATTTGGCACAAACACACAAATCTGTTATTTTACAGATTTACCAGGTGCATGGCAATTCATGCTTTCCGGTAATTACCGGACACATGATTTTGCCATAGCCATGCTTTCTGTAATATGATTTGCTATGCAACTTATCATGACAATTAAAAAAAAAAAAAAAATTGTCAGTGCACATTAACTGTAAACTCTTAACAAAATAACAAAATAACAAAATTATAGAAAGAAAAAAAAAGGAAACAAAATAAGAATTATCAAAAAACAAGGAAAACAAATATTTTATACTACCGGTATTATAAATGCCACGCCCATGTAATAGTTCGAGGGTAAAATTCAAGTTACTGGGAATAGTTCAGTCTTACTTAAAAAACTGGTTTGAGCGATCGCGGATACCATACATTGTGTGTGTGTGCGAAGAATTGGTCGCTAGACAGCAAGAACACCAAAAGGGTAGGCCCTACGTTTTATTATTAGCCGTAGATCTAGGTCTAGATATAGATTGTGATTTTATTGCTTGCGATAACGGTGAAACAGGTTTTGAAGATTGTATAATGCAAGTGTTTGAATTCATTTGGTGGATGAAAAGTTGAATTCTACGCCGTTTTGTGCGTCATTGCAGCGCTGAATTTGGTGTGTTTGTCGCTAATTTCTGACAAATTTAGATAGCTTCATGCAAAATTTCTGTTATATTTATAAGCACTGATTCTTGTCCTTACCTTTGACTTGTTTCTTGTCTGTTATAGTCATTTAATAGATGAATTACTTGAATTCTGAGCACATTTCAGTAACACCAAAAATCCAATTCTATAGCGAAAGACTGCCGCTTGTAACATTATACATGACACTTAACACTTTCAGCACACAGCAATATTATGAGTAAAGAGGTTAATCTATTTCTATAGCGAAAGACTGCCGCTCATATTCAAATTACATAGTACATTTTACAAACTGTTCTTCCAGCGGAGGTGCGAGATTCGTCGATGATGTCGTACTCGAATTTAGTTTGAAGAAACAATTGGTAGCTAGGCCTACTTGCTATGGTAGATCATAGATGACGTCGGTAATCATAATACAGTTAAAAAATGAATGATGAATGAAAGCCAGAGTCCGCAATGTCGATCGGATGCGAAGTCCATGTTTGGCGATGGTGAAACTTGGTATAGAGTTCCACGTCGACGGTGATCGAAGACAGATCGAAAGTCGATAACTTTATCATTAGCCGGAGTCAGGATCAGACTCGCAAACGACGAAACGCAAATCGAAGACGAAGACGGTAAAAAGAAGGTTCTTACCTTCAATCAAAGTTCGACGTCGACGGTGTTTAAAGACAGAACAAAGTTAGATAATGCCAATGTCCAATTCATTATTAGAGTTCGCAACAAACTTCAAAGTTCAAACGCCAAAAGGGAGGTCAACGACGAAGACATGGTGATGGTGGCGTTGATGTTTTGGTCAAGATGATGATAAAGAACGACGTCGATATGGAAACTACTCATTTGTCATGTTGCGTATATATCTGTAATTTAAAAAAGACAATTTTGAATTAGAGTTTATAACAAAAACAAATATGAATATCAACAACTGTCAACATGAAATCACACATGCAGTCACAGAGCAGAGGCAGACATGAAATCGATTAGCTTAATTCGTTATTAGCTTGATTTTTATGCAGTATTCTATTTTATTTTCTAAAAAGAATAAAACATTCAATCATGTGCACAATAACACTATATACTAACAGTAGAGTTAATGACAATGTGTATGTAAATGGACAAACTTTGCTTTGAATGATATGCCCCATAAACCGATCAAGATACTACAACAAATTACGTACATGGGATCATACATGTTCAGTCTTATAACTGTTATCCTGTCGAGGGTGTTTAAGTCCCAGTTGACAATGTCATAAATAACTATCTAGACATTGACTAGATCTATGTACATATTGTAAATAAAGTAGATAATTCTTAAACTTACCCATACTGTTGTAGATTAGCCGGGGAAAACAGAATTCAGTATGATTTTGCAGATCTAAAACACCACGAAGACATGAGACATGAAGCTGGATTGTGAATATAGTGAATGTAGTTAGCTAGCTGCATTTACACACATGTCCAGTATAGGCTACACTGCACTGCACTGTGATACAGCGATCCTTGATCGGCACATTGCCAAAACCATTCATACATGCGGGGATTCACACAGCAGCTTTTTTTTTTTTAATGAGGGATAGATGAAATGCATGCAGTGCGACACTGGGATGTTCTGATGGTTGTGATGTTGGATGCTTAATGTTAGCGTGCTAGCGTGTGGTATGCCGGTTGAGATCGCCATATGCCATGACGTGCTTATCACGTCATGGCGATCTCAACTGGCATTGGTAATAATCAAGCACTGCTAGATCGCCATTATGTCGGTATTTCTTTTTATTTCATTACAGAACATTGTGAATTTTACAAAGTCCGATTGTTTCTTTAATAATTCTGTCGAAATATTTCTCTTTTTTAAGATTTCTCTCTCTATCTCTCCCTCTCCCTCTAATTTTCCTTAATTTGTACTAGTGTTTTTCTTTAGTTTGTGATAAGCACGTCATGGCATATGGCGATCTCAACTGGCATACCGCACGCTAGCACGCTAACATCTCAGTGTCGCACTGCATGCATTTCATCTATATACAGCACATTCAACGGAAACAGCTCTAACACAAGTCAGAGGTCAGCGCCATTGTAATTCTGATATGCAATTCTCACGCTACATGTGACTTCTTCCCCAGCTCCACCGTTCTGGTAAGAAATTTGCCCTTATTTTGTTATTTTTTACCTCCGATTTTTAAAGATAAAGACCAGTTTATATGGTCATGCGATTGCATTGTGAAAGAAACGTTGTGGAATCGATCAGAAAAGGTTAATCATCTAGCATATTAGTATTGGTGTGTACTGCAAGGTTCTGGAATCATCAAAATGATAAGAAATTTGGCCCAGTCTTCGTAAACTTACAAGCACTGTACACAGGAAGATGTATATGGGACTACGCACATGTGCGCGACACATGCGTTTATCTCTCACACACCAATAGATAAACTCATTTACCAAATATATCAATTAGTAGGCGGTTTCCCGGCAAAATTGTTATCATCATGTATTAGTGAAAACATACTCTTTCACATGATTGGTAATAAGAGCTTCCATTTCATTTTTTTGAAATTGGGGCGTTTCCAATACTGGTCTTTACCTTTATATTCAGGAGGTAATTAGGACTAAAAGTCCAACAAAATTACTCAAGGCCACTGTCCAATATTGGTCGGGTGCGGGAAAGTGTGATTTGGGACACATTTTAGGTGTTGTTTACATGTCTCTCCGTGGGACCCTATGGGAGCAAATGAAGGCTCCGTGGAATATAATATCATTAAAAAACATTTCCACGGAGCCCTTAAGGCTAGTATGAGTTACATTGGAAGTCTTATTGCTTTTATAAATGACAATGCATAACATACATACGCGATGTTATATATCGCTTCATCTATATACGTAGATATGTTTAATACAATGTATTCAGGTGGTTTAATACATTATTTAAGCTGGGGCTTATTGTTGGCCATTTAGAGTGATAGTTTAAAGTGAGAAAGTTGAGTTAGTAAATACATGACTAAACAAAACAGAGTTAGTTTATAAACTGGAAATGTTTGCTCTATAAATGGAAGTTTGTGAGTTATAATGTATTGGACTAGGGGTTTAATCTTACATTTGATTAACAAGATGTTGTTTTGGTGACGTTTAGATTAGTCTTCGTATTTGAGCGGGGAAGTTTCCTTAGTCTTATTGAGTTTGTTATAATGAGGTTACATTTCAAGGAGTTAAAGTAGTATTTTGATTGATTTCAGTTTCAGAACAGGGCATAGAAACCGCACTGTCAGAAACTTCTAGATTTGTTTATCTGTTGATTCAATGATAGTATATGTTGAGCTTGAAGGGGATACAGTTAATTTGATGTAGGCATTTAGCTTGATTAACTTAATTGATGTTTGGATATATCAGTCTTCATTTTTATGTGCAAAGATTGTACAAGTATTTATGATCCTTTTGTGTTTCATTTGTATTCACAGATTGAATAGAATTGCAGCTTCATTTCGAGCTCTACCTATGCAATTCAAAGCGGCATTCCTGGTTTTAATTCCTTATCTTCAGTGATCCAGAAGGCAAGTACCTTTAAATATTGATTCACCCCCCCCCCCCCTCCCTCGGGTAATCGGTTTACAATTACGCGTGGTATTTGAGATTCAGCTCGAGCCAACCAGAAGCATTATTGCTGTTCACGGAGGTAGAGGACAGTTCAAATTTAAAACCGTATTCCCAGAGAAACTGTAAGTTTTATTTCAGTTTGTATTCTTAGCTGGTTCATCATTTCTAACCGACGTAATCATTATGATGGAGAACGCTAATTCCTGGTCAGGGTTAAAAATGTTGTTCATTTTTTTTAAATGACTAGTGAGGACATTGTGGAATAATTTCAAATAAATGAATGCCTCTAGATATTCAAATGTCCTTCATTTGTTAATATTTAATGTTGATGCAAAATAGTTGTATTTGGACCAATCTTTAATATAATATGTTTGTGTAGTCTGTTAGAAAAAAGGAAAATAAAAGGAGGGGGCGTTAGGGGGATGTTCAAAATGGCCTCAGACAAGCTGTGTTCGTGCATATACCTAATAAAAGAAAAAGTATGTAATAACGTTCTTACTCCCGTAACAGGTACCGACATGAATCTCTTCTTCGCCATTGGGCTACTTTTCGGCATGTTTACTACTGGTAAGTGAATTTCGATAATTTATACATACAAGATACCAGACAAATAATAATAATAATAATAATATTCAGTTTTTATATAGCGCTTATTAAAGACCATACCAATGAAGAGCATACCTTATTTTTAATCCCCTCATGTTTTTCTTCCATTTTCTCCCCTGTTAACAACAAATACAAAAACAATGGTAATAGTACTAATACATAAATAAAAATAATGGCTAATGGTACTAATGAATAAATAAAAAATAAAAAATAAATAAATATATAAATCAAAGGATGAATGAACTCATGGATAAATGATACATTTACTTTTGTTGTATTATAACGTACTGATAACAATTATAATTCAAATGGCAATTATGATATTGATAATGATGTTGTTCATGACGATGTTGATACTAATACTAATGCCAATACTAGTATTGATGATAACGATAATGATAATAATACTAGTAACACTACTATTATAAATACCATGTGCTAATCATGGAAATGTAAACGTTCACTTGTAAATTTATTTAGACCCATGTGACGATTATTTTTTAATTTTGTATACAATATTATAAATTATGTACAATTTTCTTTATGAGAGAAGAGAATAAAAACCTATGACGAACAAAAAAATCATGTACAAATAAAGGCCGCTATCACTGTTAGAACGGTGTTTAAAATATCACTGTTTAAAAGAATGTTGTTTAAAAAAAGTAAACAACGTTGTTCAAAATCGAAAAATCAGTGCTCGATTGACTTAAACAACTATGTATTAAAAGACAAAAATATTTAATTAAACAGAGTTGTTTAAAAAGTCCCGGGGGCGTCGTTGATATTTTCTCGATACGCGATTGCAATTTGCGCACACACATGCGATATGCACAAAGTACGTACATAATGCATGCATGCAAGCATGCAGTCACTATGAACATGACGGACACAGAAAGCGGACAAAATATACAGTTCCTCAGGTTGACAAAGGAACATCCCTTCACTGCTATTATGTAAAAAGTAAATATGCATGTGACACCTGGTCTACACATTTTTACATAATAGCAGTGAAGGGATGTTCCTTTGTCTTCCTGAGGAACTGTATATTTTGTCCGCTTTCTTTGTCAGTCATGTTCATAGTGAGTGCTAGTGTGCAGTGCAGACGGAAATGGCGGAACAAGGGCAAGGCGACGACTTGGTTCTTCTCGGCTTCGCCGATGGGGTTTAGGTGAAGTTATAGAGACAAATAATAATGTTGTCTGTCACTGCCATGAATATGATGAACAAATGTTGAAGTAAATTGGCAACAAGCTCTGCATGTTACAGTGTATAAATCGTTGTGATTATTGCAGGAGTGGTTCCAGTAGGTCATTTCACAAATTCAAACAACCAGATGATAACCATTAAACAGTTCTGTTTAAAATTTAAGCAACTCCTTTTAAACAACCCAGTTGTGCAGTAATATTGAATAAACAACAGTTGCTTAATAATTTAAACATTATTGTTTAACATTTACACAACTTGCTTTAAACAACCGAGTTGTGCAATTTTATTACTAAACAACTGTTATCGAAAATAATATCGCTAGTGATATTCGTTTGTCTCGCAATGTGGTCAATAAGGAATCTAAAAGATCACGACGTTTCGTATGCTACTGCAATACTTCGTCAGGTGATAAAAACTGTTGTAAGCAAGGGTCTTTTATACTTTACGGGAGGACCGTAAAGCGGTCTAAAATTCGATCGATAATTGGAACAATAACGCCCAATGCCTATTGGTCGACGCACACGGTGATCGACCAATCACCAAGGCCGCTGGTTCGGCCGCTGGTTCGGCTGATGCACCAGGCCTATTGGCCGACGCATACGGTACTCGACCAATCAACGGGCCGCTGGCTCGGGCCGTCTGCTGAATGGAATCGACCGTTGTTGGCTGGCAGGACGGCGAGTGTCATGGCGGCGTATCGTCCGCATCCAAAATTCGGGGATATCGATCCCGTTGTCTCTGTTGAAATTATTAGGATTGAGACGGATATTGATAGCTTCTTTTACCCTCCGTGTATACCAATGCCGTTCTTGGGAAAGGCACTGAACCCCGTCCCAGTCTGGTTGATGCTGGTTGTCCCAAGCATGTTCGGCTACGGCTGAGTTGTCAGTTCGACGGAGTCTGACGTCCCTCTTATGCTCAGTGATTCTTTCTTTTATCGGACGGGCAGTTTCACCGATGTAGGATCTATCACATCCTTTACAAGGGATGTTGTACACAATGCCGTCCCGTCTATGTGGAGGAATTGGATCCTTGGGGCGTGTAAGTTGTTGACGTAGGGTGGTATCTGATCTGAAAACCGTTCGAATGCCATGGCTCTCTAGGCGGCGCTTGAGTTGTTGGGAGACCCCATCAATGTACGGCAAGACTGTAAAAGTCTTGTATACCTTCTGATCCCTGGGTTCCGACGATCTATTCTTGGTATTGTGTATAAAACGGCGTGGGTAACCGTTGAGACTCAGGGCACTGCGAACACGGGTCCGTTCTGTGCATGGCTGTTGTGGACTTGTCACAATGCGTGAAGCTCTGTCAAATAGACATTTCACTAGACCTCTCTTCACCGATATGGGATGGTGAGAGTCAAACGCTATGTACTGGTCTGTGTGGGTAGGCTTCCTATAGACTGAGGTGGAGAGCCTATGGTTGTCGTGTCTATGAACTAGAGTGTCTAAGAATGCTATCTTCCCTTCACACTCTATCTCTGATGTGAACTGGATGGTTGGTTCAAGGCTATTCATGTGTTTAAGTAGCTTATCTGTTTCAGAGATGGGAACTATGATGAAGGTGTCATCTACGTATCTCTTCCAAACACGAGTCTGTTCATACTATGAACAGACAGAAGGGGCAGCCATGGGCAGTCCAGTCTCGGCTGTTGTGGCCAACCTATACATGGAGAGTTTCGAAGAAGAAGCGTTGGACACATGTCCCCTCTCTTGCTTGCCTCGTGTTTGGAAGAGATACGTAGATGACACCTTCATCATAGTTCCCATCTCTGAAACAGATAAGCTACTTAAACACATGAATAGCCTTGAACCAACCATCCAGTTCACATCAGAGATAGAGTGTGAAGGGAAGATAGCATTCTTAGACACTCTAGTTCATAGACACGACAACCATAGGCTCTCCACCTCAGTCTATAGGAAGCCTACCCACACAGACCAGTACATAGCGTTTGACTCTCACCATCCCATATCGGTGAAGAGAGGTCTAGTGAAATGTCTATTTGACAGAGCTTCACGCATTGTGACAAGTCCACAACAGCCATGCACAGAACGGACCCGTGTTCGCAGTGCCCTGAGTCTCAACGGTTACCCACGCCGTTTTATACACAATACCAAGAATAGATCGTCGGAACCCAGGGATCAGAAGGTATACAAGACTTTTACAGTCTTGCCGTACATTGATGGGGTCTCCCAACAACTCAAGCGCCGCCTAGAGAGCCATGGCATTTGAACGGTTTTCAGATCAGATACCACCCTACGTCAACAACTTACACGCCCCAAGGATCCAATTCCTCCACATAGACGGGACGGCATTGTGTACAACATCCCTTGTAAAGGATGTGATAGATCCTACATCGGTGAAACTGCCCGTCCGATAAAAGAAAGAATCACTGAGCATAAGAGGGACGTCAGACTCCGTCGAACTGACAACTCAGCCGTAGCCGAACATGCTTGGGACAACCAGCATCAACCAGACTGGGACGGGGTTCAGTGCCTTTCCCAAGAACGGCATTGGTATACACGGAGGGTAAAAGAAGCTATCAATATCCGTCTCAATCCTAATAATTTCAACAGAGACAACGGGATCGATATCCCCGAATTTTGGATGCGGACGATACGCCGCCATGACACTCGCCGTCCTGCCAGCCAACAACGGTCGATTCCATTCAGCAGACGGCCCGAGCCAGCGGCCCGTTGATTGGTCGAGTACCGTATGCGTCGGCCAATAGGCCTGGTGCATCAGCCGAACCAGCGGCCGAACCAGCGGCCTTGGTGATTGGTCGATCACCGTGTGCGTCGACCAATAGGCATTGGGCGTTATTGTTCCAATTATCGATCGAATTTTAGACCGCTTTACGGTCCTCCCGTAAAGTATAAAAGACCCTTGCTTACAACAGTTTTTATCACCTGACGAAGTATTGCAGTAGCATACGAAACGTCGTGATCTTTTAGATTCCTTATTGACCACATTGCGAGACAAACGAATATCACTAGCGATATTATTTTCGATACTATATCCGCAATGAGTAATATATTTAGCATTATTGATCGAACATACGGGCGCCCTGCCCTGAAACTGATGCGTAGATATGAACGTTGTAGCAAGAAGGTGGCCCGGTTCACCAATCACTTAACCTTTTTGGTTCGTTGCATTAAAGCATCCGTGGTCCCCAATGACCTACGGATTAAACCCCCGATGCGTACCATGGGGGCAAAGAAGGCAGCTGAAACGGCATCCCGTCGTTTCTTAAAAGAACGGATTTTTCTAACCAGACGCACTCTTGGCTCGGCCAAGACCGAATATGAAACTTTGAAGGCCGAAGTCATATCGAACTTAGTCCCCCAACATAGCGATGAGATAGTGAAGGTTAATGAAGATATCTACCGAGATGTCTTCATGAAATGTAAAACGAGACAACAAACGAAATTTGATAAACTTACAAAGCCAAAGTCGAGCAGGACGGTGCCCTCATTAGCGAATGAGGAGAAGTGGGTTATTAACCTATCCTCTAGAACGATCACTTCTTCGGAAGAAGAGATTCTTAAGAAAGGCCTCGGCTTTGCCGTCTCCCCTAGACGGATTCCAGCTACCGAAATAATTGCGAAAGTTGAGACAGCGGTCAAGTATCTTGATGCGGAGTCGGCCGACGCCGCCCGCAGAGATGTAGACAACATCCTACAAAAAGCACGCCCCCCTAAACACAACATTTCGAAAGAAATGCACACCGCTCTCAAAACTTTGAAGGCTGATGATAGTATTACTATTCTTCCAGCCGACAAAGGTCGTGCCACAATCATTCTAGACACCACAATATACCATGAGAAATTGACCGACTTATTGGAGTCTGGTCCGTATCGTGTATTAAAGAAAGATCCCACAGATCGTTTGGCTCGCAAGCTTACCAACACCTTGCTGAACCTAAAGAAAGACAATGTGATGGATGAACCGACCTATCGTAGACTGAAACCCACACAAAAGCAACCTCCTAGAATATACGGGTTACCCAAGATACACAAACCCACAGTACCATTACGACCTATAGTGTCATGCATAGGCTCCTTTGCCTATAACCTCTCAAAGTACCTAGCTGATATTCTTTCTCCGCTCACCGGTTTGACTGAATATACGATTCCCAATTCGAGTGGTTTTGCAGAGTTCATAGCAGAGCAAACCATCGGTACTCAAGAACGCATGGTTTCGTTTGACGTAGTTTCACTCTTCACCAATGTACCGATTGAGGGCGCATGCAATGCTACATTGCAACGCTTACAATCAGACAGCAATTTGTCTACCCGGACCGCACTCTCACCGGAACAACTCACTCAACTCCTCGAGTTTGTTCTACGATCCACATATTTTCTGTATAAAGGTTCATACTATGAACAGACAGAAGGGGCAGCCATGGGCAGTCCAGTCTCGGCTGTTGTGGCCAACCTATACATGGAGAGTTTCGAAGAAGAAGCGTTGGACACATGTCCCCTCTCTTGCTTGCCTCGTGTTTGGAAGAGATACGTAGATGACACCTTCATCATAGTTCCCATCTCTGAAACAGATAAGCTACTTAAACACATGAATAGCCTTGAACCAACCATCCAGTTCACATCAGAGATAGAGTGTGAAGGGAAGATAGCATTCTTAGACACTCTAGTTCATAGACACGACAACCATAGGCTCTCCACCTCAGTCTATAGGAAGCCTACCCACACAGACCAGTACATAGCGTTTGACTCTCACCATCCCATATCGGTGAAGAGAGGTCTAGTGAAATGTCTATTTGACAGAGCTTCACGCATTGTGACAAGTCCACAACAGCCATGCACAGAACGGACCCGTGTTCGCAGTGCCCTGAGTCTCAACGGTTACCCACGCCGTTTTATACACAATACCAAGAATAGATCGTCGGAACCCAGGGATCAGAAGGTATACAAGACTTTTACAGTCTTGCCGTACATTGATGGGGTCTCCCAACAACTCAAGCGCCGCCTAGAGAGCCATGGCATTCGAACGGTTTTCAGATCAGATACCACCCTACGTCAACAACTTACACGCCCCAAGGATCCAATTCCTCCACATAGACGGGACGGCATTGTGTACAACATCCCTTGTAAAGGATGTGATAGATCCTACATCGGTGAAACTGCCCGTCCGATAAAAGAAAGAATCACTGAGCATAAGAGGGACGTCAGACTCCGTCGAACTGACAACTCAGCCGTAGCCGAACATGCTTGGGACAACCAGCATCAACCAGACTGGGACGGGGTTCAGTGCCTTTCCCAAGAACGGCATTGGTATACACGGAGGGTAAAAGAAGCTATCAATATCCGTCTCAATCCTAATAATTTCAACAGAGACAACGGGATCGATATCCCCGAATTTTGGATGCGGACGATACGCCGCCATGACACTCGCCGTCCTGCCAGCCAACAACGGTCGATTCCATTCAGCAGACGGCCCGAGCCAGCGGCCCGTTGATTGGTCGAGTACCGTATGCGTCGGCCAATAGGCCTGGTGCATCAGCCGAACCAGCGGCCGAACCAGCGGCCTTGGTGATTGGTCGATCACCGTGTGCGTCGACCAATAGGCATTGGGCGTTATTGTTCCAATTATCGATCGAATTTTAGACCGCTTTACGGTCCTCCCGTAAAGTATAAAAGACCCTTGCTTACAACAGTTTTTATCACCTGACGAAGTATTGCAGTAGCATACGAAACGTCGTGATCTTTTAGATTCCTTATTGACCACATTGCGAGACAAACGAATATCACTAGCGATATTATTTTCGATACTATATCCGCAATGAGTAATATATTTAGCATTATTGATCGAACATACGGGCGCCCTGCCCTGAAACTGATGCGTAGATATGAACGTTGTAGCAAGAAGGTGGCCCGGTTCACCAATCACTTAACCTTTTTGGTTCGTTGCATTAAAGCATCCGTGGTCCCCAATGACCTACGGATTAAACCCCCGATGCGTACCATGGGGGCAAAAGAAGGCAGCTGAAACGGCATCCCGTCGTTTCTTAAAAGAACGGATTTTTCTAACCAGACGCACTCTTGGCTCGGCCAAGACCGAATATGAAACTTTGAAGGCCGAAGTCATATCGAACTTAGTCCCCCAACATAGCGATGAGATAGTGAAGGTTAATGAAGATATCTACCGAGATGTCTTCATGAAATGTAAAACGAGACAACAAACGAAATTTGATAAACTTACAAAGCCAAAGTCGAGCAGGACGGTGCCCTCATTAGCGAATGAGGAGAAGTGGGTTATTAACCTATCCTCTAGAACGATCACTTCTTCGGAAGAAGAGATTCTTAAGAAAGGCCTCGGCTTTGCCGTCTCCCCTAGACGGATTCCAGCTACCGAAATAATTGCGAAAGTTGAGACAGCGGTCAAGTATCTTGATGCGGAGTCGGCCGACGCCGCCCGCAGAGATGTAGACAACATCCTACAAAAAGCACGCCCCCCTAAACACAACATTTCGAAAGAAATGCACACCGCTCTCAAAACTTTGAAGGCTGATGATAGTATTACTATTCTTCCAGCCGACAAAGGTCGTGCCACAATCATTCTAGACACCACAATATACCATGAGAAATTGACCGACTTATTGGAGTCTGGTCCGTATCGTGTATTAAAGAAAGATCCCACAGATCGTTTGGCTCGCAAGCTTACCAACACCTTGCTGAACCTAAAGAAAGACAATGTGATGGATGAACCGACCTATCGTAGACTGAAACCCACACAAAAGCAACCTCCTAGAATATACGGGTTACCCAAGATACACAAACCCACAGTACCATTACGACCTATAGTGTCATGCATAGGCTCCTTTGCCTATAACCTCTCAAAGTACCTAGCTGATATTCTTTCTCCGCTCACCGGTTTGACTGAATATACGATTCCCAATTCGAGTGGTTTTGCAGAGTTCATAGCAGAGCAAACCATCGGTACTCAAGAACGCATGGTTTCGTTTGACGTAGTTTCACTCTTCACCAATGTACCGATTGAGGGCGCATGCAATGCTACATTGCAACGCTTACAATCAGACAGCAATTTGTCTACCCGGACCGCACTCTCACCGGAACAACTCACTCAACTCCTCGAGTTTGTTCTACGATCCACATATTTTCTGTATAAAGGTTCATACTATGAACAGACAGAAGGGGCAGCCATGGGCAGTCCAGTCTCGGCTGTTGTGGCCAACCTATACATGGAGAGTTTCGAAGAAGAAGCGTTGGACACATGTCCCCTCTCTTGCTTGCCTCGTGTTTGGAAGAGATACGTAGATGACACCTTCATCATAGTTCCCATCTCTGAAACAGATAAGCTACTTAAACACATGAATAGCCTTGAACCAACCATCCAGTTCACATCAGAGATAGAGTGTGAAGGGAAGATAGCATTCTTAGACACTCTAGTTCATAGACACGACAACCATAGGCTCTCCACCTCAGTCTATAGGAAGCCTACCCACACAGACCAGTACATAGCGTTTGACTCTCACCATCCCATATCGGTGAAGAGAGGTCTAGTGAAATGTCTATTTGACAGAGCTTCACGCATTGTGACAAGTCCACAACAGCCATGCACAGAACGGACCCGTGTTCGCAGTGCCCTGAGTCTCAACGGTTACCCACGCCGTTTTATACACAATACCAAGAATAGATCGTCGGAACCCAGGGATCAGAAGGTATACAAGACTTTTACAGTCTTGCCGTACATTGATGGGGTCTCCCAACAACTCAAGCGCCGCCTAGAGAGCCATGGCATTCGAACGGTTTTCAGATCAGATACCACCCTACGTCAACAACTTACACGCCCCAAGGATCCAATTCCTCCACATAGACGGGACGGCATTGTGTACAACATCCCTTGTAAAGGATGTGATAGATCCTACATCGGTGAAACTGCCCGTCCGATAAAAGAAAGAATCACTGAGCATAAGAGGGACGTCAGACTCCGTCGAACTGACAACTCAGCCGTAGCCGAACATGCTTGGGACAACCAGCATCAACCAGACTGGGACGGGGTTCAGTGCCTTTCCCAAGAACGGCATTGGTATACACGGAGGGTAAAAGAAGCTATCAATATCCGTCTCAATCCTAATAATTTCAACAGAGACAACGGGATCGATATCCCCGAATTTTGGATGCGGACGATACGCCGCCATGACACTCGCCGTCCTGCCAGCCAACAACGGTCGATTCCATTCAGCAGACGGCCCGAGCCAGCGGCCCGTTGATTGGTCGAGTACCGTATGCGTCGGCCAATAGGCCTGGTGCATCAGCCGAACCAGCGGCCGAACCAGCGGCCTTGGTGATTGGTCGATCACCGTGTGCGTCGACCAATAGGCATTGGGCGTTATTGTTCCAATTATCGATCGAATTTTAGACCGCTTTACGGTCCTCCCGTAAAGTATAAAAGACCCTTGCTTACAACAGTTTTTATCACCTGACGAAGTATTGCAGTAGCATACGAAACGTCGTGATCTTTTAGATTCCTTATTGACCACATTGCGAGACAAACGAATATCACTAGCGATATTATTTTCGATACTATATCCGCAATGAGTAATATATTTAGCATTATTGATCGAACATACGGGCGCCCTGCCCTGAAACTGATGCGTAGATATGAACGTTGTAGCAAGAAGGTGGCCCGGTTCACCAATCACTTAACCTTTTTGGTTCGTTGCATTAAAGCATCCGTGGTCCCCAATGACCTACGGATTAAACCCCCGATGCGTACCATGGGGGCAAAGAAGGCAGCTGAAACGGCATCCCGTCGTTTCTTAAAAGAACGGATTTTTCTAACCAGACGCACTCTTGGCTCGGCCAAGACCGAATATGAAACTTTGAAGGCCGAAGTCATATCGAACTTAGTCCCCCAACATAGCGATGAGATAGTGAAGGTTAATGAAGATATCTACCGAGATGTCTTCATGAAATGTAAAACGAGACAACAAACGAAATTTGATAAACTTACAAAGCCAAAGTCGAGCAGGACGGTGCCCTCATTAGCGAATGAGGAGAAGTGGGTTATTAACCTATCCTCTAGAACGATCACTTCTTCGGAAGAAGAGATTCTTAAGAAAGGCCTCGGCTTTGCCGTCTCCCCTAGACGGATTCCAGCTACCGAAATAATTGCGAAAGTTGAGACAGCGGTCAAGTATCTTGATGCGGAGTCGGCCGACGCCGCCCGCAGAGATGTAGACAACATCCTACAAAAAGCACGCCCCCCTAAACACAACATTTCGAAAGAAATGCACACCGCTCTCAAAACTTTGAAGGCTGATGATAGTATTACTATTCTTCCAGCCGACAAAGGTCGTGCCACAATCATTCTAGACACCACAATATACCATGAGAAATTGACCGACTTATTGGAGTCTGGTCCGTATCGTGTATTAAAGAAAGATCCCACAGATCGTTTGGCTCGCAAGCTTACCAACACCTTGCTGAACCTAAAGAAAGACAATGTGATGGATGAACCGACCTATCGTAGACTGAAACCCACACAAAAGCAACCTCCTAGAATATACGGGTTACCCAAGATACACAAACCCACAGTACCATTACGACCTATAGTGTCATGCATAGGCTCCTTTGCCTATAACCTCTCAAAGTACCTAGCTGATATTCTTTCTCCGCTCACCGGTTTGACTGAATATACGATTCCCAATTCGAGTGGTTTTGCAGAGTTCATAGCAGAGCAAACCATCGGTACTCAAGAACGCATGGTTTCGTTTGACGTAGTTTCACTCTTCACCAATGTACCGATTGAGGGCGCATGCAATGCTACATTGCAACGCTTACAATCAGACAGCAATTTGTCTACCCGGACCGCACTCTCACCGGAACAACTCACTCAACTCCTCGAGTTTGTTCTACGATCCACATATTTTCTGTATAAAGGTTCATACTATGAACAGACAGAAGGGGCAGCCATGGGCAGTCCAGTCTCGGCTGTTGTGGCCAACCTATACATGGAGAGTTTCGAAGAAGAAGCGTTGGACACATGTCCCCTCTCTTGCTTGCCTCGTGTTTGGAAGAGATACGTAGATGACACCTTCATCATAGTTCCCATCTCTGAAACAGATAAGCTACTTAAACACATGAATAGCCTTGAACCAACCATCCAGTTCACATCAGAGATAGAGTGTGAAGGGAAGATAGCATTCTTAGACACTCTAGTTCATAGACACGACAACCATAGGCTCTCCACCTCAGTCTATAGGAAGCCTACCCACACAGACCAGTACATAGCGTTTGACTCTCACCATCCCATATCGGTGAAGAGAGGTCTAGTGAAATGTCTATTTGACAGAGCTTCACGCATTGTGACAAGTCCACAACAGCCATGCACAGAACGGACCCGTGTTCGCAGTGCCCTGAGTCTCAACGGTTACCCACGCCGTTTTATACACAATACCAAGAATAGATCGTCGGAACCCAGGGATCAGAAGGTATACAAGACTTTTACAGTCTTGCCGTACATTGATGGGGTCTCCCAACAACTCAAGCGCCGCCTAGAGAGCCATGGCATTCGAACGGTTTTCAGATCAGATACCACCCTACGTCAACAACTTACACGCCCCAAGGATCCAATTCCTCCACATAGACGGGACGGCATTGTGTACAACATCCCTTGTAAAGGATGTGATAGATCCTACATCGGTGAAACTGCCCGTCCGATAAAAGAAAGAATCACTGAGCATAAGAGGGACGTCAGACTCCGTCGAACTGACAACTCAGCCGTAGCCGAACATGCTTGGGACAACCAGCATCAACCAGACTGGGACGGGGTTCAGTGCCTTTCCCAAGAACGGCATTGGTATACACGGAGGGTAAAAGAAGCTATCAATATCCGTCTCAATCCTAATAATTTCAACAGAGACAACGGGATCGATATCCCCGAATTTTGGATGCGGACGATACGCCGCCATGACACTCGCCGTCCTGCCAGCCAACAACGGTCGATTCCATTCAGCAGACGGCCCGAGCCAGCGGCCCGTTGATTGGTCGAGTACCGTATGCGTCGGCCAATAGGCCTGGTGCATCAGCCGAACCAGCGGCCGAACCAGCGGCCTTGGTGATTGGTCGATCACCGTGTGCGTCGACCAATAGGCATTGGGCGTTATTGTTCCAATTATCGATCGAATTTTAGACCGCTTTACGGTCCTCCCGTAAAGTATAAAAGACCCTTGCTTACAACAGTTTTTATCACCTGACGAAGTATTGCAGTAGCATACGAAACGTCGTGATCTTTTAGATTCCTTATTGACCACATTGCGAGACAAACGAATATCACTAGCGATATTATTTTCGATACTATATCCGCAATGAGTAATATATTTAGCATTATTGATCGAACATACGGGCGCCCTGCCCTGAAACTGATGCGTAGATATGAACGTTGTAGCAAGAAGGTGGCCCGGTTCACCAATCACTTAACCTTTTTGGTTCGTTGCATTAAAGCATCCGTGGTCCCCAATGACCTACGGATTAAACCCCCGATGCGTACCATGGGGGCAAAAGAAGGCAGCTGAAACGGCATCCCGTCGTTTCTTAAAAGAACGGATTTTTCTAACCAGACGCACTCTTGGCTCGGCCAAGACCGAATATGAAACTTTGAAGGCCGAAGTCATATCGAACTTAGTCCCCCAACATAGCGATGAGATAGTGAAGGTTAATGAAGATATCTACCGAGATGTCTTCATGAAATGTAAAACGAGACAACAAACGAAATTTGATAAACTTACAAAGCCAAAGTCGAGCAGGACGGTGCCCTCATTAGCGAATGAGGAGAAGTGGGTTATTAACCTATCCTCTAGAACGATCACTTCTTCGGAAGAAGAGATTCTTAAGAAAGGCCTCGGCTTTGCCGTCTCCCCTAGACGGATTCCAGCTACCGAAATAATTGCGAAAGTTGAGACAGCGGTCAAGTATCTTGATGCGGAGTCGGCCGACGCCGCCCGCAGAGATGTAGACAACATCCTACAAAAAGCACGCCCCCCTAAACACAACATTTCGAAAGAAATGCACACCGCTCTCAAAACTTTGAAGGCTGATGATAGTATTACTATTCTTCCAGCCGACAAAGGTCGTGCCACAATCATTCTAGACACCACAATATACCATGAGAAATTGACCGACTTATTGGAGTCTGGTCCGTATCGTGTATTAAAGAAAGATCCCACAGATCGTTTGGCTCGCAAGCTTACCAACACCTTGCTGAACCTAAAGAAAGACAATGTGATGGATGAACCGACCTATCGTAGACTGAAACCCACACAAAAGCAACCTCCTAGAATATACGGGTTACCCAAGATACACAAACCCACAGTACCATTACGACCTATAGTGTCATGCATAGGCTCCTTTGCCTATAACCTCTCAAAGTACCTAGCTGATATTCTTTCTCCGCTCACCGGTTTGACTGAATATACGATTCCCAATTCGAGTGGTTTTGCAGAGTTCATAGCAGAGCAAACCATCGGTACTCAAGAACGCATGGTTTCGTTTGACGTAGTTTCACTCTTCACCAATGTACCGATTGAGGGCGCATGCAATGCTACATTGCAACGCTTACAATCAGACAGCAATTTGTCTACCCGGACCGCACTCTCACCGGAACAACTCACTCAACTCCTCGAGTTTGTTCTACGATCCACATATTTTCTGTATAAAGGTTCATACTATGAACAGACAGAAGGGGCAGCCATGGGCAGTCCAGTCTCGGCTGTTGTGGCCAACCTATACATGGAGAGTTTCGAAGAAGAAGCGTTGGACACATGTCCCCTCTCTTGCTTGCCTCGTGTTTGGAAGAGATACGTAGATGACACCTTCATCATAGTTCCCATCTCTGAAACAGATAAGCTACTTAAACACATGAATAGCCTTGAACCAACCATCCAGTTCACATCAGAGATAGAGTGTGAAGGGAAGATAGCATTCTTAGACACTCTAGTTCATAGACACGACAACCATAGGCTCTCCACCTCAGTCTATAGGAAGCCTACCCACACAGACCAGTACATAGCGTTTGACTCTCACCATCCCATATCGGTGAAGAGAGGTCTAGTGAAATGTCTATTTGACAGAGCTTCACGCATTGTGACAAGTCCACAACAGCCATGCACAGAACGGACCCGTGTTCGCAGTGCCCTGAGTCTCAACGGTTACCCACGCCGTTTTATACACAATACCAAGAATAGATCGTCGGAACCCAGGGATCAGAAGGTATACAAGACTTTTACAGTCTTGCCGTACATTGATGGGGTCTCCCAACAACTCAAGCGCCGCCTAGAGAGCCATGGCATTCGAACGGTTTTCAGATCAGATACCACCCTACGTCAACAACTTACACGCCCCAAGGATCCAATTCCTCCACATAGACGGGACGGCATTGTGTACAACATCCCTTGTAAAGGATGTGATAGATCCTACATCGGTGAAACTGCCCGTCCGATAAAAGAAAGAATCACTGAGCATAAGAGGGACGTCAGACTCCGTCGAACTGACAACTCAGCCGTAGCCGAACATGCTTGGGACAACCAGCATCAACCAGACTGGGACGGGGTTCAGTGCCTTTCCCAAGAACGGCATTGGTATACACGGAGGGTAAAAGAAGCTATCAATATCCGTCTCAATCCTAATAATTTCAACAGAGACAACGGGATCGATATCCCCGAATTTTGGATGCGGACGATACGCCGCCATGACACTCGCCGTCCTGCCAGCCAACAACGGTCGATTCCATTCAGCAGACGGCCCGAGCCAGCGGCCCGTTGATTGGTCGAGTACCGTATGCGTCGGCCAATAGGCCTGGTGCATCAGCCGAACCAGCGGCCGAACCAGCGGCCTTGGTGATTGGTCGATCACCGTGTGCGTCGACCAATAGGCATTGGGCGTTATTGTTCCAATTATCGATCGAATTTTAGACCGCTTTACGGTCCTCCCGTAAAGTATAAAAGACCCTTGCTTACAACAGTTTTTATCACCTGACGAAGTATTGCAGTAGCATACGAAACGTCGTGATCTTTTAGATTCCTTATTGACCACATTGCGAGACAAACGAATATCACTAGCGATATTATTTTCGATACTATATCCGCAATGAGTAATATATTTAGCATTAAACAACTGTTGTTTAAAAGGTTTCCTAATTTTTAAACAACTAAGTGTTCAAAATTTAAACAACCTTAATTTGTTTAATTTTTAAACAACGTTGAGCGATTCACCGGTTAACTCGGGGTTGTTTAAAATTTTAAACAACTTGTTTAATTTTTTTCTAACAGTGTACTGCAAATAAAATTAAAAAGCTCTTAAGGGGCTTTCTCACTGAGTGGCGAATGCTTTAATACGAAGGTTACGAATTGGGATTCGCCATTTTTTCTAACGAAGGTTGGCGAAAATCAGCGGCTTTTATTGATGTTTAGCGACATTAAGCTGTCTGCAACATTTGAGCAAATGCTTCCGAAAGTCTTTGCGAAAGACAGTTGATGACTATTGGCGACGTTTAGCAAATGTTAGCGACAGTTTTTGCGAGAATTAGCAACTATTTGCCAATCCTTTGCCACTATTTTTGAACGTTTGGGACCTTTTGCTATTAAACTCCTGGTACTCGATTGGCGATTTTATAAAGGAACCATATGGTAACGTGATCGCTAACATTGGCGAAACAAAAAGAACTGGCGAAAACAAAAAGCGACACCGTCTTACAACCGTTTGCAAAGCCTTACGACTGCTTTGAAAAGGCTTACGACTGTTTTGCAAACGCTTGCAACTGTTTTTGCGGAAAAATTAATTCTTAATTTTGTTTGGAACATGTTCAATACTTCTTTCCGACAATGAAAACTGTTTGCTAACTTTCTTGCAACCTTTAGCAACCTTTTAAGTACCCTGGCGAAACCCCAGATTTGCTACGTTCCGAAGCATTCGCCGCTCAGTGAGATACCCCCTTTTAGCCTTCTTGGGGACAGCCGACGATGTGTCATGATAATGGTAAACATGATTACATGCATGTGCATTTATCAGTGTCATGTTCTGATAGTCAATGTACACTGTCTTCGTGTTTCCCTTTCCTATGCCCCATTCTACATATCTTCCACACTCTCTCTCTCTCTCTCTCTCGCTCTCTTCCCCCTCCCCCTCTGTCACGCACACACACTTTCTTCTATAACCAATCTCTTCGCTTTGTCTACACATACATGTAAATAAAAATAAAATCGTCGTGCTTTGAAAATAATAATGAACTAATATTGTAATTGTAGTTGAACGGGTCTATTCATTGAAGACAAAATATACATTTTTAATGATACCCAAAGACTGTCATCAATTGAATTTTCCAAAGATCACACGTCACATTTGAAAAACAAATATTGATATTGGTTTGGCACATGAAAAAAAAAGACCAGATCAAATTTGAAAAAGGAAAAACACGACCAAAAAATATGTTTAAATAAACATTACAATTTTGAACAAGAACATGCTTTTAAACAATAGTGAGAGACATTAATTAGAATACAAACATTGTGCGAGATAGTAAATAAAATAATCAAAATATGAATAAGTATTGCAATGTACGAGTTATACATTCGCCCAACGTTTAATATAAATAAAATAGAAAACACATAACCCTTGAACAGGCGCGCCGTAAGCAGTTTGGGATGGGGGGGGGGGGGGGGGGGCAAACATTCCAGGGGGCTCACATTCCAGGGGCAGTGACGTAATGTGAAAAAAGTTCGGAAGGGGGGGGGGGGAGACAAAAAATCTGCATCACCACCAGTCTTACACGTTACATGCAGGTCCCGCGGAACGTTTTTCAAAGTGGAGTTTTATCGATCAGGTAGAGCGTAAGTTGGCGTGGGGTCCAGGGCATGAGCCTCGGCAGGGGGTCAAGGGGCTGAGCCCCCGGAAGCTCAGGGGTTTTAGGTATTTAATTACGGTTAGATGAGCATCCAGGGGCCCTCTGTAAGGCAATTGAAGTGTTCCAAGGGGGGGGGGGGGGGGGGGAGGAGAGCCCCCAGAAGCTCAGAGGTTTTAATATTTAACTACGGTCAGATAAGCATACAGGGGCCGTCTTAGGGCCCTTGGTGTAGTCCAGGGGGCAAAGCCCCCGGAAGCTCAGGGGTTTTAGGTATTTAATTACGGTCAGATGAGCATCCAGGGGCCCGCCTTAGGGCCCTTGGTGGAGTCCAGGGGGAAGAGCCCCCGGAAGCTCAGGGGTTTTAGGTATTTAATTAAGGTCAGATGAGCAACCAGGGGCCGCCTTAGGGCCCTTGGTGGGGTCCATGGGGCAAAGTCCCGGAAGCTCAGGGGTTTGAGGTATTTAATAACGGTCAGATGAGCATCCAGGGGCCCGCCTTAGGGCCCTTGGTGGGGTTCCAGGGGGCAGAGCTTCCGGAAGCTCAGGAGTTTAGGCATTTAATTACGGTCAGATGAGCATCCAGGGGCCCGCCTTAGGGCCCTTGGTGGGGTCCAGGGGGCAGAGCCCCCGGAAGCTCAGGGGTTTTAGGTATTTAATTACGGTCAGATGAGCATCCAAGGGCCCGCCTTAGAGCCCTTGTTGGGGTCCAGGGGGCAGAGCCCCTGGAAGCTCGGGGGTTTTAGGTATTTAATTACGGTCAGATGAGCATCCAGGGGCCCGCCTTAGGTCCCTGGATGGGGTCCGGGGGAGGAGCCCCCGTAAGCTCTGGCGTTTTAAGCATTTAATTACGGTCAGATGAGCATTTTTTTAAACCTTATTTGTGACATTGGCAAGTCACTTATTTTTTTCTCCGTCTTTCTTTCTTTTTCTCTTTAACATACTTTTTCAAAATAGAGGGGGGGGGGGGTGGGGCTCGAGCCTAGCCATTTTGCAGACCATGACATAAAGGCTTCTAAATAAGCGTATTTCGCTTGACTGTTATTTGGGAATTTCTTATTTTCCAGCAAACGCATAAAAAGGTATGACTTACAAAACAAAATGGAGAAAAAATGCCGGAAAATCATGTCACAACATCAACATTTGTAAATCACTTGTTTCGAATAAGAAATACATCACTCCCCCCCCCCCCCCATCAGTACGCCAGCGTTCAGGGGCTCATGTCTTCTCACCCCTATAACAAAAACACGGACACGCTTTCCCATTCTCGCACAATATGTCCACGATATGCGCGTATCGCTATTATAGAGACCTCCATTGATAAATACCGTACAGTGCGTCCCAGAAAAAACGAAACCGAGAAGTATCGATGTTCTATCATAACTTAATCACAACTATAATCAATGAATGATACATATTTGGAAAGCTTAGAGTCTCCTCTTTCATGTGATGCTACTCAGATGATGCATATTTTACGCATGAGTGAGTAAAAGCAATTTGAAGGAAGGTAACCAAAAAGACATTTGGCGGGCGGTATCTGAATTTCGAAGAAAAATGCACAATTCTAGAAAGTTGAGTTTCTGCTCTTTCATATGACACCTCAATCAGGAAAAATGAGCGAGGAATGACAAAGTTCTGTTTGTTTAAAGTAGTGCTTGCATTTCCATAATTTTATTAAACGAATTCGTTTTCACTGGCTGCCTGCCGTATCAATAAACGAAATTAACAAAAGACTTAACTCCGTTTCGTTGACAATCAGCCGTAGACGAGAGTCTTCATGCATGGCTGATTGTCAACGAAACGGAGTTAAGTCTTTTGTCAAATCTGCTTTTTGCTACGGCAGGCACCCAGTGAAAACGAGTTCGTTTGTTAAAATTATGAAAATGTAAGGGCTACTTTAAACAAACAGAACTTTGTTATTCCTCGCTCATTTTTCCTGATTGAGGTGTCATATGAAAGGGCAGAAACTCAACTTTCTAGAAATGTGAATTTTTCTTCGAAATTCAGATACCGCCCGCCAAATGTCTTTTTGTTTCCTTCCTTCAAATTCCTTTAAATCACTCATGCGTGAAATATGCATCATCTGAGTAGCATCACATGAAAGAGGATACTCTAAGCTTTCCAAATATGTATCATTCATTAATTATGGTTGTGATTAAGTTATGATAAAACATCGATACTTCTCGGTTTCGTTTTTTCTGGGACGCACTGTATAGGTGGCACGCGCAATGTTTATGACATTTAATTCCTGTGAACTTTCCTTTTTCTTTGAATGGAATTGTATATGTGATTTAATTCAGGTTTGTATTATTGTTACGTTCTTTTGGATTAAAAATACAAACCATGTTTACTCCTTTACTGTGTTTTTTTGTTTTTTTGGAGGGGGGGGCGTTTTTTTTTTGGGGGGCGGGCAAAATTGCGTTTTGCCCCCCACTTTTTTTTACTTGCCCCCCCCCCCCCCCCCCCCCCACTTCCGGCGCCTATGCCCTTGAATGTATATGCATGAATATAAAAAACGCAGAACTGGAAATCGGAAGTGTTTTGACAAAGTGCATAAATAATAAATGGGAATATGTGTATAATTTCCTGAAATAAAAGTATTAATGAGGAGTTATGTCATGTTTCACAGTGGTTTAATTGTAATAAGTTATCTCTTAATGCCGCCAAATCTAGCATAAGCAAAATACAATTACAGAAAATTGATATTAGTATGAATAATGTAATTATAAACGTGTCCAATTTACACATTTCTTAGGAGTTATTATCGATCAACACTTATCATGGTTTGAACATGTATTTACTATATCTAAAGGAAAATATCACGGAATACAGTTGTGTCATTGGCAAACTGCGCCACCTATCGCCTTGTCTTTACTTCTCTTCTCTTGTGTTTAAAGTTCAATGTATACTATATTATGTATCCTACGTGAAATTATGTTCTCCATTTAAAATATGTTTTCAATGTACTTTTTTTAAATGGACTTGAATGAATTAAATTGAATAGAAAAATTGAATTGAATAATAGTTATCGCCGTTGTGTTAAGTTTGAAGAAAAAACAACGGTTTACAGACCTTTAGTTTAATACTTAATAGCCTTCCTTTGTAAAACCTCCTTCCCATCTTAATTATATTTTTTCTGTCTTTTCTTCTTCAACATTCGATAGGAAAGTGTATAACCTGTCTCCTATGCAATGAGTTCGAATATTACGCCCCATATCTTGGTGACTACTTTCTATATCAACCCTGCTCCGGAAACCTTCGTGAGATGATATGCCCTCCGGTTATCCAAACTTGTATGACGATGACGGGCCATTATATGCGTGAAACTTTCCGTGGTAAGTGTCTACACCCCAGAGAGTAATACACTTACTGGAAATATGGTGGTATAAATCTAAACAGTGTTTACCCCCCCCCCCCTCCCCTGCCTCAAACTTAATATGGCAAGAAGGAAGAAGTTTAAATCAAAAATATTATGAATACTAGATTTTCTTTCTGTAACTAACAAAATACACAAATCAATTTTGAGCCTTTATTAGAAAACTTAATGGGGAAAATGTTTATGGTTATTTTTGGCCGCCCAAAGCAAATTAGTAGTTCAGACCACCTTTGTGAATTCTAGGCGATGGAATTCTTGACCAATAACAAAATAAAGCAAACACAATTACAAACTACAATCAAACATGAAAAAAAAAAAAAAAAAAAAACAACAATTTCCCCCAGCACCATCCCGTCAAGGAAACTTTGGCCGTTTTAACATAATTCCTCATCAAAATAAAATAAAACACCTTTTTCATTTAATAACAGGCTTCAGTAGGGCTAAGGTGCACATACCCCCTTCAGAATGGCAGGCAAAGAGAACAATATAAAGGGAAAGCAAAGGAAAGGATTACCAGAATAATGACTTCCAACACCCATCTTCATTCACCGCTACACTAAAAAGTACATGTCTATGTACTTTATTATCATATCTTACTTTGTTTTATATATTTGTCTATATTGCATTGTAAATATGTTATGCTCTCATACTCCTGAAGGGGGTCGATAGAGTCAAATAAAGTCTTATCTTATCTTATCTCATTTTATCTAGAGCTTGGGGTTATAGATATCTTAATGTTATTATTATCAAATGTATTATATTATTATATCTTTAATTCTCATAATCAAAATTTTAATCATTAATGATTATTAACATTATTGTTAATTTGCTTTTCAAACCATTACTATTTTCATTACATCATCAACGTAATCAGTACCATTCTTGCTCTGTTCATCCCAACAACTTTAGGATCAATTCATAACCACAAAAGTAAGCGACGTGGTTGTGCCCCTGAAAACATCGTCTCCTCAATTCCATTGGGAGACCACTGCGTAGAGCAGTCCGTGGTCGACGCCTACCTTTCCGCCGAATATCCAGCCGTACTGCAGCCACATACAGGATTTCAACTTATCAAAATCACCACAAACGTAACCATCTGTGTCTGCGATAGCGCCGACAATTGCACCCCACCTTCCCCAACCTTTGATTCCCCTGCACCGGATACAGAGAGCGTGCCAGGCTCTGGAGAAGCTGAGGGCGCTCTTGAAGCATCAGGTAATATAGCTGGCGGAGTAGACGTACCGTTTTAAAAACTACTGTCAAACGGACTAGTACATCAGCAACACTGACGAAAGGGTACAAGTGTTCAATGAATACAATTATGAAATAAAGCTAAAGAGAGTGTTTACTAATTTAATTTAAAAAAAACAGTTCTAGTTTAAAACTTTTACTTTGTATGAAGTCGCGAACATTTTGACACCCAAAACTCAGCACGTAAATACTCCGAGTAAGATGTTATATATTTCAACAAATGGCAAATAATTCGTGGTATGAAGTTGACTCGTGCTATCATTCGTTTTCAGTTAGTAGATCACGTTTACAATTTGATATCTTCAAAGGTATAATGTTCAATAAATATCATATTAAAAATAAGGTTTCTACTAGTAATCATAATGGCCAAAACAGTTCTGGTTTTCAACAATTCTTGATTTGGTGGTAGATCTTTTAAACTGCTACCAAGCACAACAATTCCCATTTCTTTAATATTAATATTTTCTTTCCCCCGCTGAACAGGAAATTTGAGAACCTGCATCACGTGCAAGGAGATAACTTCAGATGGTAACATCATATATCCTGGTGAAACTGAACTTGTCTCGTGTTCGGACAACCCTGGTGAGATGGTATGCCCCGAAGGTATCTCAACGTGTATGACGGGTGTGGTCAACATCGCCTATATGCTTGGGTCTGGTGAGTGCCAAAGCTCCATCCCGTTACGCACAAGGTGTCATTTGTCGAAGTAAGACTCCGTCAGCAAATTGTGAGGTCTCCGACGAAGCATGTAATGGCTGTTTGGATTAAGAAAGAAACGCACAAATCACGTTTCATTGATGGTTTAAGATTTTATTATATTCACAAGAACTATTAGCGCACGTTGAAATGCATTGAAATTGTGCAACAGGCACTTAGTCAAATTATTTTTACCTCGAGTGATCACATGCAGACTCTTCTAACTTGCATGTATATTTGACATTTAGAATTTGAGTTCGTCCGTTATCCATGTTATTCCTTTGGTTTTAGGATTTAAGTTTCCTAAATAAGCGTAAATTCTCAATATTTATTTTCCTTGAATTAAGCAAATAAACCTCTTTATAAAGAAATATCAAATCGTTTTTATTTCTTCGTGCATTCATACAAACAAGCTCCTCTTTTGGCAGTTTCTGTCGCTTCCGTCATGAAATCTCCCTTTCCCCTTCCGTCAATGGTGTTAATTATTTTGTTTTGTCATCCTCCCTTTCCGTATTACCCGAACAGGGCAAACCGTTACGTTGACGGACAAGCGACGTGCTTGTGCACCCAAAGACGTTGTCGCCTCCACTTCTCCAGGAGACCACTGCGTAGACCGATCCGTGATTGGCGCCTACTTTTCCGACAACGATCCGGCTGAGTTGTACCCAGATACAGAAGAAATGATGTTTGATCGTCTCTTAAACGCAACCTTCTGCGTCTGTGACAGCGCAGACAAGTGCACCCCTCCTTCTCAAGCGAGTGGTGCTAAGGCTGGGCTAACACTGGAGGAGCTGGTGGCCACACAAAGCCTACGAATAGCGCAGTGAACCTCGAATCTACTCTCGGTCTTTTCATTGCCTCGCTTTTTTATGCCTTATTCTGTGGGTTTAGGGATATGCGATAGAGGGCGTCTCTTTGTTGTGCCAGTTGCTAGTTTAATGGTAAAGTTACGACACCGGAAGTAAATTTGGTATGGATCCGTCATTTCATGGAGCTCCAAATAGTTCCCTCCCACCAACATAAATTGTCCGTGTGGGGAATCGTTCAGGACTCAATCATTTGACCTATGGTGACGACCGCGTGTATGCGAGTGTCACAACCATCTCACTCATACGCTATGATTATCATAATTATAGATCCTTTAAAGAGAATTCACATCATGCAATGATGGAGAATTAATAAAACAAAATTATATATAGATTGGGCGTCCATGTCGGAACTCAATAAAATTAAATGTTATTCAACTCAACATTTTTTATTGTTCTGCTGCCGGTCACGCCGGTGAGACTGGGTATTAACCACTGGATTATTCTAAGTCACGTATGCTTGTGCCAAAAATAGAGAGGGGAGAGGTTGAAATGGTGAAATCACCCTCAAACAGAGGGTATATATTATAATTTCTTACTTGCGGGCCTGTTCACTTCTTTATTTTATCATTCATTACGCATCTTATTCTGAGTTGACTCTTTAGTTATTAAGGACTTTCGACACGAGTGACTAATTATCGTGCGCATATCAGCTGCGCGGGGCCAGCTGATAATATACATGTACAATATCAGGAACTGCAGGCATTGTGCATTAGGAAAATATTTAACCAACTGGCCCTGCAAAAAGAGCTGGTCTACCACAGTCCATTGCAAACATAATACCACAACCAAATGGAAAATAGATGTAAGATCGAAAGTCCTTTATTCATTTATCTTGATCATTTGCAAGAGTTCATATTAAAACTGTACAAACAATCAAAAGGCTAATGAATGTTTTGATTAAAAAACAAATACAATGAGAAAACATTATATTACTATGTACGTGTTTTGTTTTGGTGTGTGTGTGAGTGTGTGTTCGTTTATGTGTGTGCGGAAGGGGGCGGGCTAAATACCAATCTGAACACTAATAGATTTGTAGTTATGTATAATTTGTAATCATTTCCAGGAACATAAAGGAGGATAACAATAAAAAAAAGAATTCAAGACAACGAATTACCATAGTTGTTATAAAATCACGAACATAAGAAAAGGAACAACCAACGAATACCTGTCGATAAGCAAACGAAATAAAGTTTAGTTAGTAACCTCTACTCATTATTTGATGGTATATTACCAAAATATACAATGACTACATAAGATATATATATATATAGGCCTAGATGTGATGCAATATTCGATTTCATGATATCGTAAATGCATATTAAGTATACATGGTGCAGATTGCAAGAATGTGCCATTACAACCACATTAACATTTATTTGTAAGAAACTTGCTTGCTAACAGACTTTCACACATATTTAAACATTAGAACCAGTACATCATTAGCAACGGGTAGTTAAACGATGTATTTACATTTTCATAAACGAAAAAAGCCAGCCAAGCATTCATAAATAAGTATATTAAATTGAATAAATCGAAAAGGCAAGTTCCCATTTCACCATAGAAAATGAAAATGGAATACAGCCACTTTTTAATTTGTACTTATTTTACTTTTAACTGTATTTATTGTTGACCTGATGACCTCTTTATGAGAATTCATAAACGGGTGATCATGCTATTGATTAATACTTTTTATATATATATGCATCAACAATTATGCAAACGATTTATCGCCTCCTTCCGTAGAATATGTTTTAAGAACTGAAAAAATAACAATAAAACATCATTGACATTTTTTTTTCGTGGCTTTTTATATTTTACATTGTATGAACTATGATATGGAAAACAGAAACGGGAGAAACGCCGCTGAACGGCTCCAGGAGCGTTTGCGATTCATTTGATGTGGCAACGAAACCGGGATACCATCAGGGGCCCGTTTCACAAAACTTGTCATTAGTAGAAAATGACAGTATTTGTTATAAGCTACTGAAATCCTTGCTTCTGATTGGTTACCAGTAGATTTGTCACTGATTGTTGTCATTTGTCTTTGAAAAAAAGGATTTGTGAAAGGGGTCCCTGGTGTATTTTCTTGTGTTCGGGGGTAAGTATCCCTCGTGATATAACAGCATTCCAGTGAAAAATTAAAAATAGGTGCAGCTTTGCAAATTGGATAAATACCCCCAAATCAATAGAATTAAAGAATCGTATCACCACACAAAGTATCATTTAAAGAAGGCAAGTACCTTTAATTATTGATCACCTCCCCCCCCCCTCCCCTCCCCCCTCAACACGCGTCCGGGTAATCGGTTTACAATTACGCGTGGTATTCGAGAATCAGCTCGAGCCAACCAGCAGCATTATTGGTGTTCACGTAGGTAGAGGACAGTTCAAATTCATATCCGAGAAACTGTAAGT